>CATIWR010027612.1:0-77855 GCA_949677035.1 Omphalea diandra
ATCACAGAACTTCCTTGACCTCACATATTTGATCAATGCTAAGGCCATCCATCCCGACTCTTACATCTATACCCTTGGCGCAATAGGGGCAAAGAAAGTGGAGTCTTCTCAAGTTTCCAAAAGAAAGAGGCTCTAACTTGATGAAGGAACAACTTAAGTCCCTCCTCCTTCTCCTCAATCCAAAGCAAAGACCAAGTTATCTCTTGCCTCCTTAGATCGCAAATTAGATAAAATATGTGGATGATGAAGTGAAGGCTACTCTTCCTTTCCCATCTTTACAGTGATATGGTGGATTTACAAGAGAAACTCGAAGTCCCTCTTTATTATCTTTTGGACTTCACGGACTTTGAAGATATAAAAGATGGAGATGACGATGCAGACGACGTTAAAGATGGAGATGAAGTCGAGGGAACCGCTCCTGCTCAAGTTGAAGACACCTTTAGTTATGAGTCTTTTACTTTCTAGTTTAGGGATCTCTTTATACTTTTTTTTCCTTTTTGTTTAAAAGTTTGTAATCCTACAGTTATAAATAAATAAAAAGTGTTTTCTTGTTATATTGTGATCTTATGTGATTACTTTGTATATTTACTTTTGCTCCTTATTATTACTTATGCATGAGTTTTACTTTCTCCATAATTCCTCTTTTTGATCTTGTCAAATAGGGAGAGAGAGTGTATGACCTAAGCCTAAAGGGAAAAACATCTAACAGTATGTATGACCTAAGCCTAAATGGAAAAACATCTAACAGTGTGTATGACCTAAGCCTAAAGGGAAAAACGTCTAACAGTATGTATGACCTAAGCCTAAAGGGAAAAACATCTAACAGTGTGTATGACCTAAGCCTAAAGGGAAAAACATCTAAGTCTAAAAAATTATAGCATAAGTTGAGGGGGAGCATCATACTTATTGTTTCTTAGAATCACTATGTTTGAATGAATAATATACTTAGCAAACTTTTGTCTTAAGTATTCATTGAATCTTTACCTTCAATCCATCTTCATTTTTTCTGCATTATTATTACTAAGGGTTAATCTAAGTTGTCAAAATAAAAAAGGGGGAGATTGTTAGACTAGGGTAGTTAACCTAAGTCTTAGACCTCTTTTAATCTTGACAAGGGAGATTGATCATGTCTAATATTTCAAATAAGTGTTATTTTGCAGCCTTTAGTGTTTATCTAAAATTGGAAGTTGGATGAAGTTTGAAATTTCTCAAGTATGAAAAATGACTTCTAAATCGCGACCGCTACTTTGTATTCGCGACCGTGATATATGAAGAAGCATTTCTAAAAAATAGACAGGCAAAATCATGGAGCCATTCTCAGTTGCGATTCATCCAAATGACAGAGTTCAAAATTGACAAATGAAATCGCGGTGTGTGTCATGCCCTAGTCGCGACCGCGAATTTCAAAGTGACTCAAAAGGGAAGCCAGTCAACAATCATAGCATGACACGTGTTCCAACAGACTATTGGAAGTCAAAATTTGCGAAGGCATCATGTTGGTAGCGACCGCAAATTGTGAAGAAGAAGATAACCATTTTTGGCAGAAGAATTCGCATCCTGTATAAGAAAGCTCGCGACTGCAACTTCTAAAAGTAGGTAAAAGAGCAATGACTATATTTTCTAGGTGAACTAATCAGAAGCTGCCACATGGACTGGCCATTAGACACAAATGGGATTTTCCTTCAAAAATTTGGATTTCGCGACCGCTAATGAGTAGTAGCGACCGTGAATTGAGACTGTCAAGCACTTAATGCAGAATTTGTCAAGCATGTCTCAAAGATTTGATGAGCTATGTTCTACAATGTTTCTTTGGTGAAGTTTGGCTATAAATACTTCATCAAACAACCATGAAGAAGGTTGCTAATAAATTTATTATAAGTAATTAAAGCTCTAAATCTTTGCTACTCATTTTCTTTATGAAATTGTAAGTGTTAGGTGTGAGCATTAAACACCAAGTTGTAAGGTTGTAGTGTTAGCCTGTAAAAACACTTCAAGAAAGGTTTAAGTGTGAGCCTAGTGAAACACTTGAGTGAGGTTGTGTGTTAACCTAAAAACGCATTGTTGTAAGGTTGTGTGTGAGCCTTCAAAACACAAGTTGTACAAGTTGGGTGTGAGCTTGAAAACACCTTGAGTTAGTGAAATACCCAATTGATAGATTAAGGAGTGGACGTAGGGTCAATTATACTTGAACCACTATAAATCGTTGTCTTATATCTACTCATTCTTCTTCCCCTCTTCTTTGTCTTTTAATTTTTTATACACCAATTCAACCCCCCTTCTTAGTGCCAAGGGACAACAAATTATGCCAGAAAGCCTTTGAGAGTATAAAAGAGTAGTTGACTAACCCATTGGTGTTAAAACCCTCAAAACTAGGAATAAAGGAAAATGTTATGGGTGCGATGTTAGCTCAAGAAGATGAGATGAGAAACAAACACACTGTGTATTACCTCAGTAAAAAGCTTTTGTCTTATGAAAAGAAGTATAATTAAATGGAGAAAACTTGTTTGGATTAGTATAAGCCATAAAAAAGTTAAGGCCCTACTTCTAGTCTTACTTTATAAAGGTGGTCTCAATGCTAGATCCGGTCAAATACCTGGACAAGGCCCCTACTCTAACTGAAAGATTGGCTAAATGTTGGTATTACTAATTGAGTTCGATATCAAGTATGTGACTAGGAAGGTGACAAAAGGATGGGCAATCATAGAGTATTTGGCACAACAACCTCTTGAAGGGGGAGAATCGAACTTCCTTAATTTCCTAATAAAGGATTAAATACAATCAAGCTATTGGATTAGAGAATGTATTTCGATGGGGTGATGAACAAGAAGGGAGCAAGTGTAGGTGTAATTTTAATATTGCTAGAAGGAGAACTCTTTCCTATGGCTAAAAACTAGATTTCAAGGCAACAAGCAATATGGTTAAGTACAAAGCTTATGTGCTTGGGTTAGAACTTCTGATGCAAATGAAGGTTAAAATCATTGAAGTGTTTGAGGATTCATTGTTGATTATCTCCTAAATGATGGATGAGTGGAAATTAAAGGAAAAATAATTAACTCTATACTTGGAACATTTGAAGGGATGGCATAAAATTTTTGAAGGATTCCATTACCTACCTCTGGAAAGGAATATGCGCGCGCTTAAATATGTGAAACCATGTCTTATCAATAGAAGGGTGGCATAAGTATTAGTGAAGAATCACCCTTTGTACTATGACATACCAAGATATCCAGAAAGTCATGAATACCTTGAGGGGGCTGAAAGGAGAGATAAGGAGATAATTCAGAGACTGGTGTTGCAATTCATAACCCATGGTAGGGGTGATGTACATGAGGATGCTTGACGAGATTCACTTGAGATACTTAACAGAGGAAGAGGTGAGTAGAGTCATAGACGAAGTGCATGCCAGAGTTTGTGGTCCTCATATGAATGAGAAAGCATTGGTAAGGAAAATTCTAAAAATGGATACTACTAGATCACAATGGAGCAAGATTGTATTCAGGTGGTTCAAAGTTGTCATAAATGCTAGGTTCAGGGTAGCCTCAATCATGTGCCGTCAACTGAATTACAGAATTTGACTTTACCTTGGCCAATCGCAGTTTAGGGTATTAATGTGATCAGGGAAATCGACTTTTACAATGGGGCACAAGTACATTGTAGAGGTAATAAACTACTTTTTGAAGTGGGTAGAGATCAAGGCCTTTAACAAATTAGGGCAAAGCATATAACTCAATTCGTTGAGAAAAATCTTATCTGTTAATACAGTCTACTGCATCTCATTTTGGTGGATAACAACATTCATTTTTAAGTTGAGGTTAAGGTAATCTTGGATAAGTATAGAGTCACTCACCACAAGTCGTCACCATATTGGCTACAAGTTAATGGGGTAGTTGAGGTAGCAAATAAAAATGTAAAAAATGTTATTGTAAAAATGGTTGAAACATATGAGCATTAGTTAGAAAAGTTATCGTATGCCTTGTGGTGTTTTTGGACTACAATAAGGACATCGATTAGAATGATACCATATTCTTTGGTGTATTGGATAGAGGCAGTATGGCCCATTTAGCTAGAGGTGAAATTTTTACAAGTGTTGGTTAAGTCCAATGTCCCTTAATACCAATGGGTGAGAAACAAATCCAAACAATTAGCTTTGTTAGATGAGAAAAGGTTAAAGGACCTTTATCACATCCAACTCCATCAAGTTGTAATGTTATGAACATTTAACAAATGGGTTAAGCCAAATATGATAAAGATTGGTGTTTTGGTCCTAAAGGTGGTTTGACCACAAACTCAAGATCCTCAAGGAAAATTCATATCAAATTGGGAAGGCCCCTATGTGGTCAAATATAGCTACTCAGTTACTGTGGTGAAATTATCAAATATAGTTCAGAACGAGTTTACCAAATCAGTAAATTTGGACAAACTGAAAGATACTTCATGCAAGGTGTGAGAAAAGTAAAGTAGTTTGTTAAGTTGAAAACCTAAAAGGGCAACTTAGGTAAAAATTAGGGCATAAAACCATAAAGCAAAATAGAAGAAAAAATAGTTTGCTAAGTCAAAAAACCCGAAAGGTGACTTAGGCAAAAGTTAGAGCAAAGAAAAAAAAGAAAAAAATGGAATGCATATAAGGTAAAAGTTGAGATAGTACAACTAACCACTAAGGGAACAACAGTAGGACAGTTGAATTACAACAGAAAAGATAGAGGAGAAAGACAAGGGACTGACCGAGCAAAGGTATTAAGTGAAGCAATTAGATGTTCAAATATGCCACTATTAAGAGTAGTAGTCATGCATTTAATGTGTAATGTGTAAAATGTAAATGGTTTATGTTAGGCACAATATCAAACAAAAACATGTTCATATAATTAAAGTAAAATTGGTTAAGCATGACCTTGAACCAGAATCACATATATAAAAGGAGTCCTTTTTTTTTTCTTTTTATGAAAGATCATTGTTTATTATACTCTGGTAGGATAGAGAGGATGTCTAAAACTCTAAAGGCCACACAACCATGCCATTTAGTCCGCATTATTTTTAGGTTGTGGATCTCTATCAACATAAAGTTGTAGATGTAATGACTGGTCTAGGTAGCCTCAACCTTGTTTAAAAAGTGCTAGGACAAACTACCCTTGACAAAGAAAGGAAGAAACTATACCTTAAATTGAGGAGCATTGAACTTGTGGTACACTTGAGCAGGGTTATAGAAAGTGGTTGAGGCTAAGGCAGGAAGGATGACACAATTCTCGCAAGTTTTCAGGGCAACACGTGATAGATTCCACCATGGGCAGCTCCAACGGATGTTTATGACAGTGATGCAAAACATCCACTAGGCCCATTTGGCTCTAATGGAAGTTAGCCTTAACCGATAGTGGTTCAAATAGTGTTGCAAGTAATAGAGCCTTACATCCATAGTGGGGTAGCCTATACTTCTAGTATCTCTTATAACTATATTTAAAAAAAAAAAAGAAGAAAAGAAAAGAAAGGAAAATAACAAGCTCGTTAGGTTGAAAACCCAAAAGGGTAGCATAAGAAAAAATGGGCAGCCCACTAGACTGAAAACTGGCAAAGGCAGTCCGGGAAAAAATGAGGACAATAAAAATAATGATAAGAGAAAAATGATGAGAAAAGAAAGAAAAAGAAACTACAAGAGGAGTTCTAACCTAAAGTAGCAACGAGCTCCTAATGAAAGAACCACTGATACTGAGAGCTACCTTGTATAGACCCACAATGGTCTAGCCTAAGATCATCGGTATGAGGGGTCCTCCCTAACTCAACTCCTTCCAGAAGTGGTAAATTCTATAAATTAATCTCCCCATCCTCTCTTTGCAGCAAATACTGACCTATCAACATGGTTGTTATAATACAGGCTTGAGCCACCCAAACATGACCCTTAGTAGGGAAGAGAGTGAGAAAATGAGCCATGAGAATCTTTTCCTCGCCTAGTGTGTACATGGATACTTCTTTATACTGTATGTCAAAAAATTCCATCATCTTCTAAACATATGGGTAATCCAGTTATGGTAAAGCAATCTGATTCGCAACTATGACGCGATAGTCAAGAGTCATGCTGAAGTCCTCTAATCGGGAGCAGGTTTCCATATCCCTAGATTGGAAAGTATAGGTAGTAGGATCCCATAAATCACAAGCTGCCTGAAGAAAACTCATATCTAAGCAGACAAATGAGAGATAACAAAGAGTCACAAGACCTGCTTAAGGTAAATCAGGCTAGATCTGGGATGAAAGAGACCTTAGAAATGCTCTTGCCATGGTTTGGTGACTAAAAATGATGGGTTTGAATAGTCAAATCTCATATGACTTTTTATAAAAGAGGTGGAGTTTGATTAGTGCTTTATAACTATATATAACTAGTTGTACAGGGTAGTACAACCAATTTAAGAGGTTTGTGCAGCCAATCACTAGTCTATACATATGACTCTTTAGGCTATACAAACTTGCTTTCCTAGAGAGAATTGTTAATATTTTGTTCATGTTTGAGGCTGAGAAATCCATATGTACCTATCCTGAACATTTTATAAATATACAAAGAAGAGTGAAATAGTTCATCCCATATTCAAATAACATAACAAAAAGCCAGAATTTAAATTATTTACTAAAGCTAAAATATTCAAAGTTGAACAAAAATAATTGAGTCACCCTGGTGCAACCTAAGGAGTCCTATCACCTAAATAGTTATTTAAAATTAATAGGGCTTTTAAATTGCCTAAAATATTAACTACAAATGTGCATAAATATCAATAAAATCTGAAGATGTACTGTACTAAAAAACATCCTCTCTTTCCTCCCTTTTTCCTCTTTATTTTCATGCCTCTCTTAGGTTTTCTCATAGCTTTCTTTTTTCTACATAATTATTTCTTTCTCTCATATGCATAGGCTCCTCTCTTTCACTCTTATTACTTTTTGATCTTCCTAAATTTATCTAAGAGATAAAGGAGAAAGTACGATATGTTTTATATCAAAATCAAACTCAAATGTGTTAGAGAACCCATTATGTTTCACCCTCTTATCAAATTTTCATGGATGACCAAAAAGTATACTACTTGCTTACATAAGCACAACATCACACATGACTTCATCTGTGTACTTGCCTATAGAGAAAGAAATTTTTTGTTTTGTAACTTTAACTTTACCACAATCATTAAGCCATTATGAGTTATAAGGTTTAGGATTGTTAGCCCTTGAACGCTAAAAAAGGGATTGAACTGGTGGGAAACTTAAAATTTAAAGGGAAGGGTTTGGTAAGGACATAAAAGATGTAGAAGAATAGTTAAACACATAAGATTTTACAGTGGTTCAGGTGTTAACAAACCATACATCCATTTTCTAATTCTTTAAATTGGAAATTTTGTTATCACTAAATGATGTTTTCAAGCTCACACTAAACTTTTTCACCATGTGTTTTATAGCTCACACACAACCTTATAATTTATGTTTCAAGGCTCACACATAACCTCTCAAGTTTTTCCTAAAAGCTCATACTTAACCTATATAAGAGTTTTATAACATGGCTAACTCGTAAACCTAAAACACTAATGTTTAATGCTCATAACAAACAATAACAACTCACATACAAGAATGAAAGATTAAGAAAAAAAATTGCAAGAGTTTGGCTATATTCAATGTTATTCTCTTGCATTCAGGTACATTTAGTAGAGTATTTATAAGTAACAACTACCAAAGAGATGTTACAAATAAACTATGTCTAAATCTTCAAGTTGTGCTATGTAGATCTTGCATTAAATGTTTGTTAAGCAAATTTTGCGGTTGTGACTGTTCATTAAATGTTTGTTAAACAAATTTCGCGGTTGTGACTGTTCATTCCCGATCACAATTTATCTTCTTGCACTAAAATTGCTGAAATTGCAGTAGAGAACTTCGTTTGTATCTAACGACTAGCTCATGTGATCATTGGTCTTCTAAGAAAAATAATTGTTATGTTCTTGGAGCCAGACAATTATCGTGGTTATGATTTATTTTCTCATTTGGCATGAAAGCCACTGCGAATCCCTCTTTTTGATAAGGAGACATTGCTTCATTAAGTTGCGGTCTCAACCAATATTTCACCCTCACGAATTTTGATATACCAATGGCTCTTTGGGACACTTGGCATGTTCTTGTTGAGGACTTGATTCCCTCCAAGCTATTGCAAAAGTCATGGTTATGGTGAAGGATGCGACTTTCACTACAAATTCTTCTGTTTTATTTTCATAACTTTTTTTGCAATATCGCGATTGCGATTTCCTCTACAAAATCATCTAACCCAACTTCATCCATTCTTCTTGCAAGATAGAGGTCATGATTTTAAAATTTGCCTCTACAAATTAGGAGGCCTTTTCACAAAGCCTGAGACTTATACTCTCATTTAACTTTCAAAGCAAATCTATCTAAAAATTTACAAAATCAACTCTTAAAATTTTTGGTGGAACATATCAATCTACATTATTAAGATCAAAAGTGAGTTTTGACTTATGTTTGACCAACCTACTCTAATAATCTATCCCTTTTTTATTTTGATGACTTAGATTAATTTTGCAAGGGATAAAGAATGCATAAGTGTGAAGTTGAGACAATTATCAATTTTTAACAATTTAACCTGTAATGCAATTAAAATAATTGAAATTGTTCCCCTTCAAATTATACTCCCCTTTAATTATAGTATGCAAGTGCAAGTTCACTCTCTCACTTTGTCAAGATAAAAAAAGAGAGGAAAATGCAATTGTAGGGATAAGTATAAAGTTATGCAAATAAAAAATATCAAGAACAACCATAGAGGGAACACAAACTTTAACTTTTATTAATATAAAAAAATACATAATAAAGTTAACATAAAAAACTTATTGGATCACATACTTAGGCTAAAGACAAAAAGAAAAATAGAAAAGGAATTAGAAGCCTAAGTAAGAAAAAAAACTAGGAGAATAGAGAGATTTCATCATCACTATCTCCAACTTCTTCACCTCTTCTTTCTTATGCCTCATCTCTTTCTTCTTCTTCTTGATTCTTTTCCTTTGGTGGGGCTTCTTCCCATTCTTTAAAATTAGCAAGATGATGAGGTGTTACATCCACCTTTTCTTATAAATCAACTAAGTCACTATGAATGTGAGAAATAAGAAAAAATCTCTTTTTAAGCATCCTCATCACCTTATCCAACTTTTTATTGATGGAAGAGAGAGAGGTGAAAGAAGTTTTTAGCTTAGCTTTAGGCTTAGGAGATGGAATGGGTTAGTTAGTTTCCTCTATAACAAGCCTCTTCCTTTTTGAAGCATGAGTGGTTTCTTACTTTTATGTAACAAGAGACCCCAAGGTATACACATAGGTTGTAACATCCCTATCCATATTCATTGGTATTCTTACATGAACATATTCATTCCATAAATGATTTGCAATCCCACATAAACATATGCAATGGATAAATGATCATTTAGACATGTGAATTGAATAAGCATGATGATGACACTAACACCATTGCAATTGGGACACTTAAACATATATGTAATGTTTACTTAGTTACATGGCAAATTATCTTATGTTGTGTGCATGTTATAACATCATAAATAATGGTGTTATAGAGCTTATTTAAAAGTATAAGGAGCATATAAGGATTAGGTGATGGATGAAGGTGATGAAGGAGTGAATAAGAGGGACTAAAAGAGGAAAAGTGAACTTCAAACCAATGGAAATGAGACACCATGATTTTGTCTTATTAGAATAGGTTTACAAGTTGAATTTTTCATTCTTTAAGAGTAGAATATAGAGGATAAGTGTGAGGGACAATAGAAGAAAGAGAGAGTTAAAGAAGAAAGAAAGGAAGGAAGAAGAAGAAGAATAAGAATAAGAAAAAAAAGAAAAAGGAGAGGGAGAGGGAGAAGAATGAGCTGCCTAGGAAGGAATCCTAAGTTTTTCAGGTTCTAGGAAAATAGAAAAGTTAATTTATCTTCTTCCCATATAAAAATACTCCCTCATGACATGTTAATCATGCATAGTTAGTAAGAATTATGGAGCATTTGAGGTAGAGCTCATGTATGGAAGTTAAAATTATAGAGAAACAAGAGCCGATTATGTCAATTTTATTGTTAGAGCAGAATTTTAGACCCATGATTTCATAACCCTATAAGACGAACTAGGAAAGTGTAAAATATAAAAGTTGTAGCTTTATGCCCCATATAAATGTATGTAAAACATTTTTGATTAATTTGGTGTGTGTGAGAAGATAGGGCTCTTTCGTCAGGGCTAGTTCACAACCAACCAAAATCTCCTCAGTCTTTTTGTTTTCATATATTTTGATGAACTTATGTGTTGATTTAGACAAAGTTAAAAACATGAAATTTATAGGTTTATATCCCCTCTAAACACCTATAAAGCAATTTTGCTTGATTATTTATGTGGAAAGAGATATGGTTGATTGATTATGACTAACCTTGAACCAAATGAAACTTCATTAGTCTTTTAATTCTGTTTTTGAAGAACTTGATGGCCATTGTAACATCCCTATCCCTATTCATTGACATTATCACATGAATATATTTATTGCATAAATGATATGAAATCACATATGAGCATATGCACTGTATCAAATGATATGAAATCTCACATGAACATATGCACAAGATAAATAATCATTTAGACATGTGAATTGTAAAAACACGACAATGACAATTGCACCGTTGCATTTGGGATGCTTTAACATATATGCAGTGTTTGCATAGTTATATAACAAATTATTTCTTGTTGTGTGCTTATTATAGCATCATAAATAATGGTGTTTGAGATCTTAATTAAAAGCATAAGGAGCATCTAGGAATTAGGAGATGGATGGAAGTACTTAAGAAGTGAAGAAGAGGGACTAAAAGAGGAAAAGTGACCTTCCAACCAATGGAAATGAAACACTATGATTTTATATTATTATAATAATTTTATATATGCTAATTAGGGTCAGAATTGAGGGAAAAATCGTGGGTTCTACTAGAAACAAAGAGAGAGCAAAGGAAAGAAGGAAGAAGAAGAAGAAGAAGAAGAAGAGAGGGAAAAGAGTGAGCTGCCTAAGGTTTTCCAATTCTGGGACAGTAGCTAAGTAAATTTATCTTTTTCTCAACTAGAATTAACCTCTCATGACATGTTGATCATGCATGGTTAGTGAGAATTATGGAGTAATTAAAGTAGAGCTCTTGGATGGAAGTTATAATCCAAGAGAACAAAAGCTGATTCTGTTGATTTTGCTGTTAGAGCAGAATTTTACACCCACAATTTCGTAACCCTAGAAGAGGAATTGCGGAAAGTGAAAAATATAAAAGTTGTAGCCTTATGTCTCATATAAATGCATATGAAACAGTTTTACTTGATTCTGTGTGTGGGGGGAGATATGATCCCTTCATCAGGGCTAGGTCAAATCCAAACCGAGATGATCTCAGTCTTCTGTTTTGTTATATTTTGATGACTTTATATTCTGATTTTTACATAGTACAAAACATGAAACTTGTAGGTATATATTCCCTCTAAATACTTGTTACACAGTTTTGATTAATTTGCTGTGTGGAAAGAGATATGGCTCATTGATTGGGATTGACTCTGTACCCGGATGACACACTACCTTTCTTTTAATTCGGTTTTTCAAGAATTTGATGACCATAGACTCAGAATTTGATGATGCTCCAAACTTGAAAGTTGTATATTTATGTCTAATCTACATACTTGTGAAATATTGTTGCCAAATCCAACAAGGTTGCTGAGATATTGCCCCTTTATCATGACTTGTTGTCAACATGTTATGAACCTACTTGCCCTGAGATTGGTCCTTTGTTTTGGCAACCTTATAGACTGAACTGGATAATGAGTAAAACATAAAAAATGTTCATTTACATGTTTTGTAACTGATGGTAGATTATTATTGCAATTGGATTTGTACAATTTGAGATACACCTAAGACAGTAAGACCTACTCAGACTGAGAGGACACTGTAATAAGGCAACATTTAAAAATTCACCACATTTTATGTGTATCTGATATTAGCCTGAATTTGAATATGTTGTCCCATTATATGTCTAGTTTGTTTGAAAAAAAAAAGAATCAAGCCATTTGGATAAGTATATCAGGAGTTATTGCTGTGACCGTGTAGCAAGCTCAGACTGCCATATAAGGAAAATATGTATAAACACTAGGTACACTTGCATGAATCATGCCATATGCATACCAAGCATTCATAATCATTTTGATATACTTATAACCATGTATGTATCAAATGTTAGGATCTCAATACTTTGAAGAAGCCCTACCATAAAGGTTGGTCACATCAAAAGGTGAGTAAATACCATAATTAGATTCAATGGGTGTATGTGATAATTGTATGATATGATTATGTTCTATTATATGTATATATGATTGAATTGTTACATGTGACATGGGAATAATATGATTATGTTCTATTACATGTATATATGATTGAATTGTTATATGTTACATGGGAATACAGGCCAAGTGAGAATCAAATGCTCTTAACGATTACTTGGCATATCATTTGTGAATAAGCACTTGCATATGGAACTAAAAGGGGCGTTGTAACCGACTTGTCAAACACTTGCAAATGAATTACAGGAAGATGGACCAATAGGTCCCAAATCATATGTTACATGAATCACATGAATATCCCGGGAGCAATGTTTGCCTTGCTAGGTCACGAGAAAAACAAAGCTATTGCATTTGCACTTGCATAGTCAATTGTTATACTTGCAATGTATCTTGATGATATTTGATTGTAGATTATGCTATGAGAATTTGATTATTGTTTTTATTCACTGAGTTGTGACTCACCAAATCACAATTATTTTTTAGATACTGAAGCATAGAGTTTGGACATTTTGGTGCATAAAGTCTTGCATAAAGACATATGGAACACAGGTCGTCGGCTGAATTCCAACACTCTCTCCTTATGTCATACATACATTTGATAGGAACTAGTTATGGTCACTGGTCCTGACATTAGTTAACACATGTGTACATTAAATGTATATGGGATTATATATGTATGATGAACAAACCTTAATGTGTATGCATTTCTGAACATGAAATGCCATGATTTGCAACTGAAGACGGTAGTTACAGTTGATGGTATCAGAGGATTCAAGCACACGCGGGGCAGACGTGCAAATCCCAGTGTTTATGACATCACGGGGCCAACGGGCAAATCCCAGATGTTGAGTGCACGGATAGGTACCAGCTGTAGCCACGTTGTGACGTTACAATTTGTGGTATCAAAGCTGATTTACAAATGAGAAGAATGGATGTCACAGTTATTGGTTTGACAAATGAATTTAGATGTTACAATTTCGGTATCAGAGAGGACTCAAGCATACGTGGGGCAGATGTGCAAATTCTGGTGTGTATGACATCACGGGGCCGACGGGGAAATCCTGGATGTTGAGTGCTCTGATAGGTACCGATTGTAGCATTACAGATTGTGGTAGAAAAAAATATTATTATCAGAGCAACATGATTTGTAGATGAATATGATTGTTACAATTATTGGTATCAGAGCAAATATGAATACGGTCGTTACACTGCAATTGCAAAAGTGGCAGAAAATTGAATCAATAATCTCAAGTGCTTAAAATATGCAATTTTACAAACTAAAAAGTAATATTTGACTTTTTCATGTGTAAGTGTTTATAAAATACAAGATTGAAAAGTAAAAATAATTGGAGCTGAGCATGACAAAAGGCAATTTATGGAATTTCATGAAAAATTATGAAAACTAATTTTCCTAAAAATTTTCACAAGAATTTTCAATTCGACCCAACAATTAGGCACAAAGGGTTCACAACATCAATACGACTCAACTCAAGCTCAGTAGAGAATTTACAAAATAATAAATAAAATTATTCATTAAAAATAATAAATTATTCAAAGTCACAGGTATGCATTTCAATTTTTTATGATTATTTTGTAAATTAATTTTGATAATTTCTACATGAAAACTAGCACAACTCGTAAATCAAGGTAACAAATTAATTAGCATGTAATGGTAAAAATTCAAAAATTTAAAAGGTAAGTGTCCTATATCTTATTCTAAATTTTTTAAGCTAACCTAGTGATCATATGTAGTAGGCAATTTTGGGACAATGTCTAAAGCCTAAGATGTTGAAAGTGAAAAAAATAAAATTAAACAAAAATTCAAGAAGTAAGAAAGTAGGACTACCATAAGTCACCTCAGCTAGGTGATCGAACTACCAAAAGTCACCTCAACTAGGTGATATTACAGCTCATAGACAATCGATATGTCCCAGTGTAACTCAAAACCCTTTGGTACGATCTTTGGAGTGATTCATGTCAAAGGGAAAGCTAAGGCAAAACCCTGAGTAGCCTTCAACTGCCTTAGGGTATCATAAATAGCAACCTTACACTCAGGAAAGTCGATGACAATGTCAAACATCGAACATCGAATTCTACCATTGTAAAAACTCCATAAGCAAAGGTAAACTATAAAAAGAATAAGTTTAGAGAAAATCTAATGAGAGAAAGAAGAGAGAAGGAGGAAAAAAGCATAAATGAGGGTTAAGGCTAACTACAACCCTTATATAGAAAGGAAGGTTTGTATAGATAAGACTTGTTTGTATAAAAAAATTAATACCCCCCATCATCCTGTAATTTCTTAGTTGCACTGGTTTACGTATGGATGCTCATCAAGTTGGTTGTACAAATAAGCCATATATTTGTACATACCACTAATGTTTGACAAAAAGAAAAAAAAAAAGAAAAAGAAAGTCTTTAGTATAAAAGATCAAATCGCCCCCGACATTACTAAAACAAATGAAAGCAATTTCAATCTCTAGATCTTTTGTCAAACTACCAAATTACCCTGAAATGCCATAATTAACCTTCTTAGGGATAAGAAAAAGAGACCTCTAAGGTGAAATCCACATTTCAAAATCTAACTTAACCAAAGGCACACATTTGATAAAATACCTAACAATACTAAACCCTAAATAGTTATTTTAGCATGAATGCATCTCCAAGATAGGAAGAAGGGCTGTAATAACATAAATTCATCCCTAAGATGCCAGAGGGGCAATTATAACATAAAATCACCTAAAAAAGACTCCTAAATTGGACTTCTTTACCAAAAGGGCTGAAACACCTCAAATAAATTCAAGAATATTAATAGCTATAAGAAGAATGTTGAGGACATAAAACTAACCATAGTACCTACTAGAAAGCTGCTAGGATGAGCAATACCTACTAGAAAGTTGTTGGAGACTGTTGAACACTCTGGTACCTACTAGAGAGCTGCCAAAATGAACTTAATACCTATTAGAATGCTAGTAGGACACCTAATACCTGCTAGAAAGTTGTTAGGAAGTCTACTACCTATTAAAAAGCTATTAGAAATATGCAGAACACACTAGTACCTATTAGAGAGCTGTCAAGACAAACTTTAGTACTTGTTTAAGAAGCTGCTAAAGAATTGTATCCTTTGGTATCCTTTTTTCTAATGTTTACATTCTTGCATTACTTTTTTGAGCCTTGTTCAAATGGCCATTTTTTTTCAATGTCATTTTTCAAGTCCCACAAAGTAGTGGGGCAAATTATGAGCAATAGATTTTAGGCCCTGGGACATAAGCTCAATGATGAAAACTATTGGAATTATTGCCAGAGATACAAAGGGAGAACTACAAAGGGAGAGGAACAAAAGCCTAAACAAGCTTTAGATCTAGCCTAAACCAAGCCCAAGCCTAATTAAACTTGAAATCAAAATCTGAAAACTATCTTTAGATGACTGTACAACTAACTACCTTGGCTATAACCAATTACTCAGTTATACAACTAAGGTTAAAACCTTAGTTCTTGAAAAATTTTAGAACTCTTACTCTTGTTAAACCTTTGGCTATACAACCAACCTAGTGGGTTGTACAACTAGCCTCTTGGCTATATAAACCATTAGAAAACCCTAATTTTACTATATTCATAGCCTATTATCTGTTATGGGTTGTACATGGGATGAAATCAGAGTTAATCAAACTATGGTGCACCCCTTTTCCTTTATAAATACCCTTATTTTGGAGAAGGAGGGGGAGGCTTAGAAACCCTAAAGCTACTATTCTAAAATCTCCACTCAAACACCCTAAACACACAAAAACTAAAACCCTAACACAATTATTAAAAGATTTAAGGTAGAATCAGGCATTTACTACTTTATTTTTAGCATTCCCATTACATTTTTAGAGGAAAATTTTAAACCCAAGTGCCTCTAAAGGCAAGAACAACAACCAAAAGCATCCTAGTTTCCCTTTCTCCCTTCTCTTCTTCCCTCATTCTTTTTCTTTTTCTTTTTAAAAAACCCAATTTAGGTAGGCTATACAAGCTTCTAGTAGTTTGTACAAACCACCTAAAGAGGCTATATATGTCACTTATTAGTTTATACAACCCTCTTTAACTGTAGGCAACTTATGAAATTCTTCTCTTCTCTATTCAAGTTCTTTCTCTTTTAAAATTTCCAATAGGTGTCTTAAGAGCTCTATTGATAGAACATGGGTAGGTTTTATGACCTAAGATTCCTATTCAATCAAATAATCGGGCACTGGTCAAGTGTAGGTTTGTCTTGTGATTTATAGATATTAAACTTTCTCTTTTTTTCCCCTACTTTATGTTTTAACATGTGATGCATTTTTTTTATGCCATTTTAGCCGTGACCAAATGAGGGATTTACCATCTCTACGATTTTAAAAGCCTTATTATTGAAGTCATCATTTTGATTTTGAGCTATAATCTTTATCATCATAAAAAAAGGGTGATTAACTCTCTAGCTAACTCACTTCATTCATTTTTTTAATCCATGACATTGTTTAGATTAGAGTTAAAGGAGAAAGATCTATTCTTGACCGCCCTCCTATTATGCTATATCTCATACTTGTCTTCTTACACATACATTTGGCCTTGTGATTATTCCTTTTTTATTAACACCCTAATCTTCAAAAGTGGCTAATCGTGTTTATGGATGCTTAGCTCTTTATGAGTAATGTGGAGGATGGTTCAACAATACTAGGATCTTGCTTGTTAAAGTTTTGTCCAAGGCTTTCAACATCCTCTAAAGGACACTTACATTTCATATTTATGATATTCCATATTCTATGATTTATATGTTGGGATGGTGTTAACTTTAGATTTAGAATATTTTTAGGTTCCCTTGAATTGGGGATTTGGCGAGATCCTTCCTTTAATTACATCTTATTTCGCCTTTACTTTATTGTCTCATTTCTATGGTGAATACGAACTTGTGTTTTCTTTATATAGGTGATCATATGTGCATGTTGATCTTGATTATACATGATTTTAGATGTTTAATAAACATGACCTCCCTATTTAATGTTGCATGCCCCTTTTCACCCTTAATGTGATTATGATGCCTTGATGATGATGTACTTAATTAAATATGCTAGAAACATGTTTAAGAGTGATAACTAGATTAACTAATAACATGGATAAAATGATAAGAAAAAAATGAACCAAAGATGCCCGAAGGCTGGATCCCTAAATTCAAGTAGTTTAGGGGTGTCTAACCTTTTTACCAAGCTGTACCCAATTTTCAAACTTGATCTTTAAAGGGGTGAAGATGAATAAGGCCTTCTAAATGACTTAGTTAGATTCAAAATTTATCCTTGCTTGAATTCTTTTCTTGATCAAAGTCGGGTGGCAACTCTTCATATCATAAGGGATGACACCAATGTGTTGTCCCACTTTGGTCTTCCATTGATCACTACTTGAAAAAAATGACTTCAATCTTGTGTGAGGCCTAAAGGATCCCTCTTGATCCAAACACAAGCCATCTTCTTAGGGTTGTACTAATGTATGACCCCTGTCCTTTCGATCTCCCATTGATTAATAAAAAGTAGGAGTCGCAATCAAGATTCCACTTATTCGAGTACAACCTTGAAGTTTGATGGTGCTCACTAGTGATCTTAGTTATACATGTTTGAGACTATTGATTATGCATGGCCTTTCTTATTTGACCATAGTTGTACTCCATCCCTATGGTGAATGTGTAATGATTTGATAATGATATGCTTGACTAAGATGCTCTAGAAACATGCCTAGGATTGATAATCAGGTTAACTAATAATAAGCCTAAAATGATAAAGTATGAACTAAAGATGCCCAAATGTCAGATTCTTAAATCTAAGCGATTTGGGGGTACCTAACCTCTTTCTTAAGTGGTACCCAATTCCCAAATCCAATCTTTAATGGGTAAAAATAGATTGGACCTTCTAAATGACTTAGAATGACTCAGAATTTGTCTGTACCCAAATTCTTATCTTGATCATAGTCAAATGGTGACTACATATCCCAATTAGGGATAATACCAATGTATTGTCCCACCTTAGTCCCTAATTGAGCATAATTATGGAAAATGGGCTTTCATCTTATAAGAGGCTTAAAGGATCTCCTATTTATCTAACACACATGCCATAAATAGGGGTTATTACTAATGTATGATCCCCATCCTTGTGAGCACCTTGAGATTTCGTGGTTGCGCTCAAATGACTGGAATCTTGCTTGCAACTCCTACCTTTTATTGATCAATGGGGGATCAAAAGGATAAGGATCATACTTTTGTAATAACCCCCTAATCGTGGCACGTAATTGGACTAACAAAGGGTCTTCTAAGGCCTTGCACAATTTTAAAGCCTTTGGTTTATAACAGTGGTCATTGGGGGACCAAAAACAGGATAATACATTTGAACCATCCTTAGTGAGTGTGGAGTTTCTACCGAACTTTAGTCGAGACAAGAATCCAAGGAAGTCAAACTCTAAACCTATCCTATGTCAATTAGAAGGCCATTTCATTTTCACCCTCTTAGAGATCAGGTTTGAAAATTGGTTATGGCTTGGAAAAGAGGATAGGTGCCCTTAAGTTGCACGAATATTAGGATTTGACCTTCGAGCATCTTTAGTTCACTTTTAACATTTTAGCTGAGTTATTCAATAAACTAATTATTGCCCCATAAGGATGCATCTAAACATGATTCATTTCAATAAATTAAATCATCAACTCAAAATTGGAGAGGGATCATGCATCATAGGGTCTTAATATGCATCATCATCCATTTACACATGTAATCATCCATAATGGGGAAGGGGGTCATATGACATGGACTAGGGTTTTAACATGCATTATCATCCATCCATATAAATATAACCACATATGATCACATAATCCATGTGAGAAAGTGGTTAAGACTAAGTTCATGGCCCAATCCCAAGTAAACACTAACACCTAAAAGAAGAAAAAAGTTAGTGATGAGTCAAGCTAAAGATAAACAAGTAAAGGAAGCATAAAGTAAGTAAAGAAAGGCATAGTCAAGGCACCTAACATCTGACTAAGTCCATGATCATCGTATTTTACCATCACAAACTATTGTATACAACTTGTAATACATATGTGCAGATGTATGAATTATGGATAGAAGAAAGGGGTGAACTTAAACACACCAAGCTCAGCATTTAGAGGGCATTGGATAACATTGAGGCAAAGATTCACCTAAACAAAGTCTTAGTTCATTGAATCTTCCATCATTTTACTTATAAAAAGCTGGAACATTTAAGGCAAAACCTAACATTATAGACATTAAAATGCCCATATTAAACTAAGAAATCAAAGATTCATAAATATTATTCATATGGCTACACATGAAACCTTGCATAAAGAGGACTATCAAGGTTAAAGGAAACTCAAGTTCCTCACTTGTTCATTGTCGCAAAGTGTCAAATAGAGCAAAAATAGAACTTTAAGATCAAAGGAAAAAAATAACTCAAAAGCATTTTCAGAAGAAAAAGACAGAGTGAATGAGAAAACTAATAAAACTTCATTTTTAAGTGAATAGAGGTCTTAAGTCATCATAACTCACTCTATTGTATCACTAGAGTCACCAAACATTCCAAAAGTTACCCTAAAAAAATCTAAAAGAAACAAGAAGAATGTTTTCTACTGTGTTGCAGGGAACTTGGTATGTACAACTATGAATAATGGTTCTACAACCCAAGAAGAAGGTTATATAGCCTACTAATAAGGCTATATAACCTTTATTTTTTGGGTTTTAAAAATAAAAAATGAGAAAGAAAATGAGAGAAGAAAAGAGGGAAAGGGGGTCCTAGGTGTGTCCTTATGATATCTTTGCCCTCAAAACCACGTAACAAGTTTAATATCCTCTAAAAATGCTTAAGATAATGTACAAATGCAAAGATAAAGGCCTAGTTCTACCTTAGAGAAAGTGGAGTAAGGTTAGGGTTTGAGCTTTCTATGTCTAAGAGTGTTTGAGAATTGATTTTGCCAGAGTTTACTTAGGGTTTCCAAGCCTCCTCCCCCTCTTCAACATAAAGTGTATTTATAGGTTTTGGATAGGTGCATAGTGCTAGAAATAGTTCTAGTTACACCATGGACATATCTAATCACAAAGAATGAGAATTTTGTTTTGGAATTAAAGTTTGCATATGGGCTATACAACCAAGAATGGGTTATACATCCCTCTATATGGGTTGTATAACCTTAGGGTTAAAGGGGGACTAGTTTTATAAGGTTCTGCAGTCTAGGATTTTATCAAGGGCTATACAACCCATCAAGCCTAGCAAGTCACCTTTAGCTTGGCTTGGACCTTCTCTTGGGGTTTGGTTAGGGGTTGTATCTTAGGCTTTTCTGAGGTTCTTTGTTGCCTTCCATCCCTTTATTTGGGCAATTCCCTTTTCATTATGAGAATTTGGTTCAGTGATTTTATCATTAAGCTATATATTCTGAGGTCCAAAATTTGATACTTATAGTTTGCCTCTTGCTTTATGGGGTTAGGAAAATAACATTTGAGAAATGATAATTGGATAAGACCTGACAAAACATTAATTTTAAACTTGAACGCCAGATAAAGGATATGAAAGGATATAGTTTTCTTAACAGCTCCTCGAGCAAGTATTAAGCTTCTTGGCAGTCCTCTAGCAATTACCAAGGTTAAGTTTTTCTCTTCATCAACCCTCTAGCAAGTATCGAAGTTAGTCGTTTTTTAGTTGCTCTAAAGCAGGTACTGAACTTCTTAGCAGCTCTCTAATAAGTACCAAGGTTAAGTTTGTTTCTCTAACAGCCCTTCAATAAGTACTGGAGTTAGTCATCTTTTAGCAACTCTCAAGTAGGCATTGAACTTCTTGGCAGCTTTCTAAGAAGTACCAAGGTTATATTTTTCTTCATAGGTGCTTCAATCTTTTTTATCGATGATTCTTGCTCTGGGATGCCACCAGATGCTCTTTATATCATTCAAGCCCTTCTAGCATTAGTAAAATTGAATATGTATTATTTAGCTCTTTTAACTGTCATAGAGTTTGTCTATAGTTGAAGTTAATAAGCCTGAGACCTAAATACTATAGGAATGCTTCCTTGGGTTTTGCCATTTCTAAAAGAAGGAGATTTTTCTTGAAAATACTTATATGGTTTTGAAGAGGGAAATTGTATAATTGATGGATAACTTGATGGCCTAGCTCGAATCTGGAAGCTTAAGGCATTCTAGGTGTTTTAAATGGAATGAGTGTATTTTGGTAAATTAGTTGCTCTAAAGTTCTCTAAATAGTTAAGGGTAATTTGGGTATTCTAAAACCTCTTAGAATGTAATGGGTGTTCTAGTAATTTTGCAGCTCTTAGGAAGTTAGGGCATTTTGATAATTTTAGGTGTAATTAGGTTTCTTCGAGAGTGAAGGACATTTTAGTAATTTTTGGTGTAATTGGGCTTCTTGGGAAGTCAGGGCCATTTTAATAATTAGGGTGTAATTAGGCTAACTAGGCCAAAGAGGGAAAGTTGTATATGTCATGCCCAAAAGGGGCTGACCCGACCCAACAAGGTTATACAGTCTTGCAGGTGTTGTAAGCCTGGTGCCACTATATAAGCCCTTTTAAAGGAGGCTTGTCTTATTTATGTTATTCTGTCTCTCTCTCTAAACTTCTCTTTCTACACTTTAGACTTAACTCTTAGGCTACCTTAGCTTTTTTTGACAATTCCATGGTTGAATTTCGTAATGATGAAATGTTCGATGATCATGAGGAGTTTCCCAATGAGGACCTCCTGACTCTTGATGCCATAGAGCAACTATGATCCCAATGGGGATTCAAACAGGTCAGCTGTTGAAGAATGCAACTGAGAAGATGATTTTACATGGCTACCCTCTGATTGATGATATATCGATGGTCTATAATTTGTATCGTCATCTCGCAGGAGCCACCTTAGGAGCTGTAGGTGTCCTTTCTCTTATTCTCAATTTTATTTTTTTATTTTCTATGCACTTTGTCATCGTAGGCTTTAGGTGTTATCCCTTAATTTACTTATTACATACGAACATCAAGTTAAGTTTAAAATATTCAAAGATAATTTTTAGGGCACTCACCCTTTATTTTTAGCAAAATATTTTTTCGTCTATAAGTTTGATTGATTACCTTGATTTGCATGCCTTAGGTATTTTTCTATGACTTACACCAAGAAACAATTGAAATTAACTCATAGAAAAGATTCTTGGGCAATTAGGACACATACCTGAGTGAATAATTTATCATCTTTGCAAATCTATTCGTCTTGTTGTGTTTTGTCTCTATTTTTTTGAACCCTAGAGATTGGGATCCACTATCTTCTTAACAACACATACTCATATATTTACTATC
The DNA here is from genome assembly GCA_949677035.1 of Omphalea diandra. Taxonomy (NCBI): domain Eukaryota; kingdom Viridiplantae; phylum Streptophyta; class Magnoliopsida; order Malpighiales; family Euphorbiaceae; genus Omphalea; species Omphalea diandra. The sequence goes on from CATIWR010027612.1 coordinate 22,685, forward strand.
TCTTTCTTCTCCTTCTTAGGGGGATCATCTCCTTCTAAAAAGGGGACAACTCCTATAGTCTTACTATAGCATGGGGTTGCACATTGAACCCCCCAGTCGTGGCCAACTTAGAGGGGATTCGGATATGGACCTTTTTGTAACTGCTTCTCGATGAGATGTTGAAGATTGATTTGTCAATGGTGCAAGCACTTGTAGAGCAATGGATGGACAAAACCCATACTTTCCACCTGCCTTTAATTGGCAAGATTACAATCACCTTCTGAGATTTCACCTTTCTGACCAGGTTGAGATTTGCAGGCATTCCTCTACCCACTGACTCAGGCGTCACTATCCAATTTTCCAAAGAGATTATTTACAAAGGGTTCTTAGTTGCAGCCTCTTATTGAAGCGAGTAGGATTATGATAAGGTCGAGTATTCAGATTGGCCCACCCATTACTATTGATGATAGTCTCGATGAGGTGGTCAATTAGCATGTGTGTTGCTACCTTTATACGCATTATCATGGTTTATGATTTCAAATGCTTTTGGGTAGCGAAGCTGTGCTTGGTGCCCATGCTGGAGGACTTTAGCTTGCAGCATTACTTTGATTGAGGGTTTGCAGTATTAGTGTACCTCTACCATTAACTTGATTGATGCTCTAGAGATCAGGACTATATGTGTAGTGCTTAGAGAGTCCTCATCATGAGTATTACATATCTCTTGTTCTTTAACCTTTTTTCATCATTTTAAGGCTCACATCATTACTTATTAATAGGCACGGGCCATTGAGTTGGGCCTGTTGGAGGCGTTAGATGCTAAAGATAATGTGGAGGGCGGCTACCCTAGCTTAGTGTAGTGAGCTTTGAGGATTTTCCCATAGCTATTAGGCGTACTCGCCTGAACTCCATCACCCTGGATTGGGTAATTTTCCTACATTGATATAACTACATTAGTCATAATTAACCCTTATATTTTCTATTATTATGCTTATAATGGCTTTGCATCTTTATTACAGTTATGCCTCAACTTGAGAGGTCCTATGGTGACATAGGAGCTAGAGGTGTCGGAAGCTAAGGTCATCACCTATCATGGAGTGGTACTTAGGAAAGCGTATCTTTCATTGGCATGAAGGTCTTGACGAGCGACCTATCCCACAACGTCCACCTATAAGCTTATTTTTGGAGAGGGATCTAGCGCGTGACAATAGTTATCTTCTACGAGGCTGTCTTACAAGTCCTAGATGATAGGCACACTCATAGGGAGTCTCCCTTTATCTGATACAGGTATCCATGCATCTCTTTGCTATGCTCTAGATGAGAGGACAATTATACAACATATGAGTCGAAGCACTACCGCTCAGGTGACCCAGAGGCCTACTGCTCTTGCTTTCACATCTAGTTATGTTATTTCTTTGGGTTGTAAACATGCTCGTTGATATACTTTGGGAGGTATGAAACCTATGGTGGTTGATAACTTGGCTTCTATGCTAGACAACCTAGTGGAGTCCTTTATGGATTCATTAACAAGTTTGATGATGTCATTACGAAACACCCAGTCTGTTTGTGCTTTTGAGCCAACTAAAACCACTCATGTAAGTCCCTTATTCCTTTGTATTTATTGTGTCTTGATTATATTGTAAATCGTATCTCTGAAAAAATTTTCCTTTTCCTTTTTTTTTTGTAGATTCCATGTGTCAAGATAGAGGCGATGGTGGACCTGATCACAGCATTGAATAAGGCCATGATGCAGCAGACATGCTTTATGCAATGTAGTGAAACATAGATAAAACAATGCGTGTATGCATGCTCATGGTTTGTGACTTGTGTGCTTTGAGTCTTAAACACTCAAACCCTCATGTATCTTGTAGGAGATAATCTAATGTCAGAATTGCAAAATTAGGCAAAGGGATCAGAATATTGTAGAGGTGAGATAGAGATAAAACACCTAGCCTAGGCAACTAGAGAGCATAAATACATGAATATAGATGGCGAGGCTGAAGATTCTGAGGTGACCTTGTCTAGGAGCAAAGGCATCTAAGCTCTGGAGATCCCCACCTTTATTAGTTGCTTAAGATATTTTTCCTTTTTCCTTCATTCTAATATAGTACATTTGTTATATATTTGTATAGCCTTATAGTTTATTTGGGCGATTTAAAGCTGCATTTTTTGGATTCTTGCTCAAGACATTCTAGGATAAACTAAGGTGGCATTGCCTTTTTTTTATTAAACTTTGATATTTTGTCTGTCAATATAGAAATTTGTTTTCTCTTTCTTTGATTATGTATCTCAAACATGCATTGTTGCTTGTTTTACATACATGTTTTATAGAACAAGTACCCAAGACTTTTCTAAACTAAAAATTAAAAAGAAAGCCATTTAATCGATCTTTATAGAAGGGGATGGCCATACAACCCAACAGTCCTATCATAGAGGGTTGTATAGCCTTGGTTAAAGGCTATACAACCCATGGGTCAATCCTCATGTTATAAAAGCTCATTTTAGACTCATTTTTCTTCATTTTCTTCCTCCAACTCCTTAAATATGGCAAGAACCTTTCTAAGGCCTCTCTCATCCTATGTTTGGTTTGATATACCATGTGCGGGTCTTTTTGCTCCACATTGCCTCTTTAATGTTCGTCTTAACTTTCATTTTTCGCTGGTAGCTTACGCCTTATAGGATTTCACTATTAATACCTTCCACTTTGGGAATATAGAAACTTGTCCTCTATTAGAGGAATTTGGCACTATTCTTAATTGTCGTGTCATAGCCATAAATCATATTGCACTGCCTCAGCTAGATTAACCACATGTCTGGAAGACGGTAAAGTTGATTGACTTATATTGTGAGGAGGTAACCAAGTACTCATTAGGCGAGGAGAAGATTCTCATGACCCCTTTTATCACTCACTTCACCTCTAGGGGGGTCATGCTAGAGCAATTCAGGCTTGCATTATAGTAACTATCCTAATAGATGAGTATCTATTGAGCAGGGATGATGGTGAGATTGATCTACAAGTTTTACCACTTCTAAAGGGAGCGAAGTTAGGGAAGACCTTTGTGCTAAAAATTCTGGAGGAGACCATTGTATGGCTAGATCAAGTGTCTTTGGGAATCATTGACTCCTTTATGATGAGCCCACTATTACTTCAAGTATGAATTCTTATTGCAACCATCTTCTTTCTTTTTTTTTCTTTTTCTTTTTCTTGTTTTTGTTTTTGTTTTTTATTTTTTTCTTCTTATTATCCTTTTTTTTATTATTGTATTAACTTTTGCCCAGACCACACTTGCGGGTTTTCAATCTAATGGTTGCTCAATTTTGCCTAGGTCGCCTTTTTAGGTTTTTAACCTAACGAGCATCTTATCTTCATTTTCTCATTATTTTTCTTTTCTTTTTTCTTTAGATATGGTTGCAAGAGAGGTTAGGATTGTTGGCTACCCCCACTATGGATGCGAGGCTTTACTACCCATAACACCACTTAAATCGCTATTTAACTAGCCCAACCATTACCAAAGCTGAGTGGGATGAATGTATATCCCATATCATTGTTATTAATATCTATTAGAGTTGTCCCTAGTGGAACCTATCTTATGTCACTATAAGGTCTTATAGGGATTACGTCATCCTTCTTGCTTTGGCTTTAGGCACATTTTACTACTCTGCTCACGTGCGCATTGATTCAATGCTACCTAGTTTAAGGTGCAGTCCCTCCCTTCATTTATCGAGGGCCATCTAACCCAACGCTTCTTGGACAGGGTTGAGACCATTTGGACCAGTCGCTACATTTATGACTTCTATACCGGTGGGGATCCTCAGCCTAAAGATGATGCACATTACATGGCATGGTTGCTCAATATTTGGAGTTTCAGGCATTACATTAACAAATAGTTGATAATGATATTTCACAAAAAAAGACTAGCTTATATTTACTTTTAGTTCAAAAGCATGTATGACTAGTTCATTTTAATTATGCAAATGTACTTCCATTTGATATTGTGTTAGACACAAACCATTTACATTTTACACATTAAACAGTGATTGAATGCATGGCTTCTGCTTTTAACATTGGCATACTCGATCACTTAATTATCTTGCTCAATGCCTTTATCTTATTGACTCTTTGCTCTTGCATTCTTGTCTCTCCTATCATTTCTCAATTATCCTGTCAAGATACTTTAATGGTCAGTTGCACTTTTTCAACTTTCGCTGGTGTTTACTTAATTTATTTTTTTTATGCTATAACTTTTGCCTAAGTTGCCCTTTCAGGTATTTGACTTAACGAACTTTTCTTTTTTTTTTTTTTTTCCTTTTGCTTCTTTCTTCTTCATTATTTATTTATGCCCTAATTTTGTTTAATTTCCATCTCTAGTTTTTGACTTAGTGGATTATTTTTACTTTTCTCACACCTCACACGAAATACTTCTTTAGCCGATATAGATTTACCAACTCGATGAACTCATTCCCCTTTATATCTGTTAATTTCATCACTCCACTTGAGTAGATTTGTTTAATCATGTAGAGGCCTTTCCAATTCAGCTTGAATTTCTCTTGAGGATCCTGATTTTGTAGTCAGACTGCCTTCAATACCAAATCACCAATCCTTATCTTACTTGATTTAACCCTGTTATTAAATGCATGGACCATTCTAGTTTGATACAACTGGATGTGAAACAAGGCATTCAATCTCTTCTTGTCCAATAAAGCTAACTATTCAAACCTATTTCTTACACATTGGTACTCAGAGATGTCAAACTCCACTAGTACTCATAGGGACTTTACTTCTAATTCAATTGGCAACACTGCCTCCATGCCATACATTAGAGAGTATTGTGTTGTCTTAATCGATGCTCTTGCTATAGTTTAATAACCCCATAAGGTAATAGGTAATTTCTCAGACCAATCTTTGTATGTCTCAATCATTTTGGTAAGGATGTTTTTAATGTTCTTATTTATTACCTCCACTCATTCGTTAACCTGCAGTCGATAAGATGACTACTTGTGGTGGACCACCTTTTATTTTCTCAACACGTCCTTAACCTTTACTTGGAAATGGACACCATTATCTGTAATAATGGTGTGACACATTGTAATGGCATATGAGGTTTTTCACAAATGTCTGCTTTGCCCTTAGCTTAACGAAGGCTTCTACTTCTACCTACTTTAAGAAATAATCCATAGTTATAATAATGTACTTATACCCCCTTGTGGAGGCCAGTATGATTTCCTGATCACATCAATGCCCTACACTGCAAATGGCTAAGGCAAAGTCAAATTCTAGAATTTGATTAGTGGTAGATGACTAAGACTTTCAGGAATCTAACATTCATGACAACTCTAAACTTTTTGAATATAGTCATTTTCTATAGTAGTCTAGTTTATTCCAATCTTAAAACTTTCTTTTCTAATGTCTTACCATTCATGATGAAGCACAAACCCCTGCGTGTACCTCTTCCATGACATTACAAGCCTCTTCTTCAGCCAGGCATCGTAAATGAATCCTATCAAGCATTCTTCTATACATTACCTCATCGTACACCATAAGTTGTGAAGACAGCCTCTAGATCACGTCCTTATCCTTATTCTCAGCCCTTTCTGGGTATTCACTGTCTTCTAAGTACCTTTGTATATCAAAATACTAGAGGTAATTTTCCACTGACACCTGTATCACACTTGTACCCCTGTAACATAGTATCCCAAATCGGGGTATGATAAGTAGTTTTATGGGCATTACCCTAGGTCCTTCCCAAATAGAGACCAAAGTTGCAAAGGCATCGACCATTGCATTTTCTTCTCTTGGTAGATGATGAAATATGACTCTCTGAAAACTTTGCATTAACCATTTCATATGTTTTAGGTATGGAGCCAAACATTCTTCTTTCAACTCCCACTATTCAGTTATTTATGAAATGACAAACAGTGATTCCCCAAACACCTTTGTTGCCTTGGCCTTTATTTACTTCAAGAGTTCAAGCCCTAACGCGTATGCTTTGTATTCAGCCATATTATTAGTCACCTTGTAGTTTAGCTTTTTGGCTATTAAAAAGAGCTTCCCTTATAGTTAAATCATAATTATGCCTATGCCTGCCTCTTTCTCACTAGTCCATCAAAGTAAATTGTCCACCCTAAAGGTTCAATTTTACCTAACCCCTCATATGGGAGCTGGAGAAGCTCATATTCTCATTCTTCAATGGGTTATTATGCCAAGTACTCTAAAATTACTCATCATGCAATCACTTTCTTAGTTACATACTTAATATCAAATTCAATCAGCATGATCAACCACTTTGTCAATCTCTTAGTCAGAGAAGAGGACTTATGTAAATACCTAATCGAATCAAGCTTTAAAATCACCTCAACAACATATGACTGAGAGTACTATCTAAGTTTTATCATGGCTAAGACTAATGCCAAATAGGACTTCTCTATCTGATTATACTTCTCTTCATTTAGCAAAAACATCTTGCTAAGAAAATATACTATATGTTTATTCCTTGTTTCATCTTCTTGAGCCAACATCACACTTACATAACTATCCTCAAATGTCAGGTACAAAGTTAAAAGACTTCTAGGCCTTAGTGGTTTTAATACTGGCGGGTTAGTTAGATACTTTTTATCTTTTTAAAGGCATTTTAACACTGCTCATTCCATTCTATCGACTGAATTTTCCTTAGCAACTTGAAAATGGGTTGGTAAATAAGGGTCAATCTTACTATAAACTGACTGATATACTGTAAATGACCCAAAAAATCTCATACTTCTTTCTCTGTCTTGAGTATAGGCATTTCCTAAATAGCCTTTACCTTATCCGAATCCACTTCGATTCCCTTCTTACTAATTACATGTCCTAATACCTTATCGGAGGTAGCCCTGAACACATATTTCTTAAGATTCAACCTCAAATTGTACTCATTAACTCTCTTCATAAACTTTTCCAAAGCTTTGAAGTGCCCATTTCTAGTCTCTAACTTCACCATCATATCTTCTACATACATTTCCACCTCTTAATGGATCAAGTCATGTAGCAAGGTAGTCGTCATTCGCTAATATGTTGCTCCTACATTCTTCAACCTAAATGACATCACCTTATTGCAATATGTCCCTTACTCTATGATAAAAGTTGTATTCACCTTATCCATGATAGCCATGAGAATCTAGTTATACCTAGAGAATTTGTACATGTATACATGACAGTTTGTGATGCTCTCAACTAGCACATCTATGTGTTAAAGGAAAATTATCCTTTGGGCACATTTTATTCAAAATCTGTAGTCGACACGCATTCTCACTCTTTCTTCCTTCTCAGGTACTTGCACCATATTGTCTAACCACTCTAGGTAGCTACCACTTTCAAAAATTTGGCATTCAGCTGCTTTACTACATCTTCCTTATATGTCCAAGTAAAGACCCTTTGGTATTTCATGTGCAGCTATTCGAACTTCCTTCTCTTCTTTAGTGTGACATCACTGGCAATGAGCAAGATCTTTGGATTTTCCTATGTGATTATTTTAAATGATATAGTATGCATAGAATTAATGTTAAATATGCTCATGAAATTATGCATTCCATAAACGTTACCATTAGGAAACACATCACATAAGTAAGCAAACTTAATTCATTGCTTTAAACTTATAAAGAAATACATCATTGTCTTAAAAAAGATTAGAAATAAAAATATCAATAGTATCAATAAAGTCCTCTTCATCTGGTTGGTTGACTAGAGCCTCTTCTGTTTGAGCCTTGTCCTCTTCTTCACCCTTCACTCCATTAGTCAAAAACTCAAGATCAACATTTTGCATAAGATCTACCTCTTTCTCATCATCTATTCTAGCAACAACCTAGACAACTCCTTCAAAACTCTATTTCATATGATCATCCTCCAGATTAATCTTTAGAAATTATGCCCAAAGTGTTACTCCATCTACCATGGTAGATTCTGTTTTCACCATATAATTCTTCTTTTCCTCAACACCTACTTCCTTAATAGAGTTCATAATCATGCTCTTAATGTCTTCCAACTTTATCCCCGTATAGGTAGCTTCAGTGAACTTACGAAGCCTAATATACTCCCATTATGAGTCTATAAATGATGCATTTCACTTTAACAAGTTAATCCCTTTCTCTACATGATCTTCCCCAGTGGCCTAAGAGTTTTGCTGTAGTGCATATTGCACCTTCTATTCATTAATGATCTTCTTATTGTCCTTCCATGGCCATATAGACCGAAGACCATATAGAACTGCATGCTGACCTGACTGTTGAACATCTATTATCTCTGCAACCTGTTTCCCTTTCTTCTTTCCCTTTTGCTTATTATTTTTCCCTTTTGATGAGTCCTAATAATTCTAATAGCCTAGTTCACCAACATTTAACTAGCAAAAAAGCCTTTTTCAAGTTCATCAATGTCATTACCTAATGACTTCTCACTCTAAATAGTTCCTTACCCTACTTTTCTAATGGCTTTACCTTCTTTCACAAAGTAATCTAATAGTGGTCCATCTAAATCTTTTGCTTCTTGCTTTGACCCTTCATCATGGTACCACAATCCTTTTCTAGTAGTCTAGGTAAGGATCTCTGGAAATTCTGATATGTCAGCGAAATTCTTCCCTAACCCTTATCTTGAAAGAAAGTTCATGCTCTTCATAATCCTCATTACCTTTTGATCAACTCATTTGTTTATGACTTTGATAACTTGAAATCTTGAAGGTGTGGGACAACCACACTCAAAGATGATATAATTTCACCAACTTCGGTATAAATGGTCATAATCTCTCCTTTGTAAGGGATCTTAACATTCTAGTGAATAGTGGAAGGCACCCCATCTAGAGGATGATACCATGGCCTCTCTAGTAACAATGAGAAAGTAATCAGAATGTCCAAGACTGTGAACTCCACCATCACTTCAACCATTCCTATTTTTATCATAGTCTATAACATGACTATAGCTAGCCTTTTGCTATCATCATAAGCCATAATGACATTATTAGAAGCCTTCAAGTCCTTCTTACACAACCCAAACTTATACAATAACTTTATTGAAAAAATGTTAATCCCATATCCATCATCCACCATCACACACAAAGTACAACTTCCTTTGACTTTAGCTCGGATGAACAAAGCTAAATTGTGATCCCTTCCCTCTAGTGGCAAATCCTTATCTAAAAAGGTGATTTGGCCCTTATGAGTCACCTGCGCAATGTCATCTTTCAAAGTAGTTTTACTAAAAATGACTAGGCTAGACATGGCCTCTATCATAACCTTCTTATGCTTTTGAGAGGTGATAAGTAGTTCTTATACACTAATTTAAGCTGGTACCATTTTTAATTGCTTGACAATGGGGTTATCTTCCTCATTTTCGTTTGTTATAAGCTCTGCTGCCTCATTTTCAATCTTTGGTTCTTTGGGAACTTCTCTATCAGGGTAATACTTCCTATTATGAGTTATATGGTTCACCTACTCGACATCTTTCTCTTTATTGCTCTTTTGCCATAACTGAATCATTCTCTACCTTTGCACTCCTTTGTTTCCTCATCTAAACTTTCCTATGGATTGATAGTGCAAACTACTAAAGCCTCCTTCAAAACCTCCTCTATAATGACCATAACAACTTCTTTAGGAATTCTAGAATCTATCATAAAGGTCCTTTGACTTGGCTGAGGAACATTATGATAGGTTGGAAGAGGGTTTTCTAAAATATTAGGCATGCCAGATTTAGGTAGAGCAATCATCTTATTGTAAATAAGATCTTGAATCTTATCTTTTATTATATAATAATCATCAGTGTTGTGACTCATTCCTTGATGAAAAACACAATCAGCATTGGTGTCATATGCCCCTAGGTTGCAGATTAAGAGGTGGTCTAAGTGCTAAAGGCTTCAGCACCCTCTTCTTTTTCAAACTCTCAAATGCCATAGATGAAGGCATACCTAAATCTGTAAACTATCTAGGCACCCTTACTGCATTAACATCGACCATTTTGTTCCTTTTTGCTTAGAGTTGAGATGGGGCACTCTTTCTTCCTCCATACTGTCTTTTTGACTTAGATTTTAATTCCTTAACTTACAATCCTGCTTCTCGAAGGTCTTTAAAGTTCATGACCAACATTTCTCTAATTTTGGTGCTAATACTAAGTAAAGCCCCTTTTATCATCATTCTAACCTATTCTCTCTTTGCAGGCCTTGTGGTTACATCTAAAGCCATCTTTTTTCATCTTCGCATATAGTCATTGAAGCCTTTACTAGCCCTTTACTCCAAAGACTCTAAGTCTTACAGCTTAACCTATATATCTGAATTACAAGTATATTGTTTATCGAAAGATTCAACCAACTCCATCCAATCTTCCTTGACAGTCTTTGTTTGATTGAAGTATCAGGTTTTTGTAGGCCCTTCCAGAGACAATTCAAAAAGATCAAACATAGTGTACGTCAGGACTCAAGATGCCTTCATAATTAGCATATATAAATGGATATGGTTCTTTGCATTCTGGATACCTATGAATTTTAGCAGCTCTAACATGCAAAAATTAGCTGGTAGTTTCTCATGTTTACGAGTAAGCAATTCTTCAATGTTTGTTCACTTTTTTAAACCTTTAGTACCTAAAGCTTTCTATATTTTCTCTAGTTGTCTAGCAAAGTCATCGAACCAAGTACTCTCTTTTCTATTATTTATAAACCCTATCAGGGACAATTGTGGCACTACCCATGTCTTTAGCCATTTTGTTCTCATGGTATTCCTTCATCTTAAATAAATCATCATCAATCACCACTGGTTGGAGGGGGACTTCCATCGGTGCTTTCCCTTTGTCAATCCTATTGGTAGATGTGTAGCCTTTGTTTAAATCTCATTAAGCCTTCTTAAACTTTAGATGGTATGCTTGATTCCATGACTAAACTAGCTTTTTAACTTTAACTCGGTGTCTTACTTTTCCTAGCAAATCAGTTTCCTCTTCTCTTTCATAAAGGTTTAGATAAAGCTATGATGGCTGCAATATAAGGGTTATCTATATGATGCATGAAGAAATAATCGATACATGTATGCATGATATGCACACGTCATTTTACACAAGATCCTTCCAACCTTATTCCTCCCACACACGAGGTCTAGTAGCTTTTTCCTAGGTGGGGTCCTATTCTTATATCATCATGAGGCACAAAATGCATAGGGTTGCCTTAGACCAAAAAGAGTTAAAAGCCTCAAAAGAACATATACATAAAGACACTAAGAAGGATAACCTTTTAACATATTAAAAATAATGTACAAGTAAGAGAAGAAATCCCTTTAAGGAAAGAGGGATATAAATAGAAAGTGTTTACATAACCGGAAAGAGGAATACATAAGAATTTACAGATGGGAAATATTTACATGAGGGAATCGGGTTACATTTACACTTACATTAAGAATACCTAACCATGTTCTTTGAAGACTTTCACTCTCCCTTAAAGAAATGCAAATAAGTGGGGTACCATATTCCAAGGTTCTAATGGCTCTTATATATGTCTAATAGTTGAAAGGTTTATTGACATTAATGTCTCCCATAAGCTTGGGGGGCAATTGTCGTGATCCCCTATTTGAAATACCTAAAGGTGTTAGGCTCATGAGTGATCAATCCTCCTTACAATCTTATAAGATAGAGCTTAGGTCTCAAGTTTAGAGAACTATCAATTTATCTAAGGGCACCTAGTGCTCGTGGTGAAGTGTGGAGGCTACATGAATGCAGTGAACTATTCAATAACAAGTTTAAAATGTTAAAGTCAATTTCGGATCCTCAATGGAGTCACCATAGTAAGCACCTTCAGGTTTCACAGATGCGCTCAAACGAGTGGAATGTTACTTGTACCTCCTTCCTTTTATCGATCATTGGGGAATCAAGAGGATGAAGGGTCATACTTAGGTAATAACCCCTAATCAGGGCACATGACTGGAGCAATGGGGGATTCTCTTAGGCCTTGCATAATTTCAAAGCCTTTGGTCCAAAACAGAGGTCATAAAAAAACCAAAAGCAAGATAATACATTGGTACCATCCCTAAGGAATGTGGAGTTGCCACCTAATTTTGATTGGGATAAGAATCCAGGGAAGGAAAAACCTAAACCTGTCCTAAGTCAATTATAAAGCCCATTTCATCTTTACCCCATTAAAGATCGGGTTCAAAAATTAGGTACAACTTGGAGAAGAGGTTTGGCACCCCCAAACTTCTCGGATATTAGGATCTGACCTTTGGGCATCTTTGGTTCACTTTTAACATTTTATTTGAGTTATTGAATAATCTAATTGTTGCCCTAAGCATACATCTAAACATGATCCATTTCAACAAATCAAGTCAGGAACTCAAAAGGGAGAGGGATCATACATCATGGTATAGGGTCTTAGCATGTACCATCATCCATTCACGCACGTAATCATCCATAATGGGGAAGGGGGTCATATGCCTTCGTAGGGTTTTAACAGACATTATCATCCATCCACATAAATGTAACCACACATGATCACATAATCCATATGGAAAAGTGGTTAAGACTAAGTTCATGGCCTAATCCTAAGTAATCACCTACACCTAAAATAAGAAACAAGTTAGTGATGAGTCAAGCTAAAGATAAACAAGTAAAAGGAATTTAAAGTAAGTAAAGAAAGGCAAACAAGGTCTATAGTGGTCACCATGCCATAACTTTATTGTTAAGGTACCTAAGATGTGACTAAGTCTATGATCATCACATTTTACCTTCACAAACGAGAATATACAGCTTGCAAAACACATGTGCAAATGTATGAATCATGGATAAAAGAAAGGGGATGAACATACACACACCAAGCCAAGTATTTGGAGGGCATTGGATAACTTTGAGGCAAAAGATTCACCTAAACGAAGTCCTAAGGTCATTAAACCGCCCCTCATTTTACTCATAAAAAGTTGGAACATTTAGGGCAAAACCTAACATTGCAGAAGTTAGAATGCCCATATAAAACTAAGAAATCAAAGAATTAAAAATGTTATTCATATAGCTACACTTGAAACCTTTTACAAAGAGGACTATCAAAGTCAAAGGAAACTCAAGTTCCTCACTTACTCATTGCCTTAAAGTTTCAAACAAAATAAAAAACATAACTTGAAGATCAAAAGAACAAAAAAAAAAAATACAAAAGCATTTTAAGAAGAAAGAGATAAAGAAAGTTATTGAGAAAACTAATAAAACTCCATTTTTTAGGTGAATAAAGGTCCTAAGTCATTAGAGCTCACTCTATTCAGTTACTAGAGTCACCACACAACTTAAAAGATACCCTAAAAGCAAGAAATCTAAAAAAAAACAAGAAGAAGATTTGTTACTATATTATAGGGAACCTAGGCTGTACAACCATGGATAAAGGTTATATAGCCTACCAATAAGTTTGTACAATCCCTATTTTCTGGGATTCAAAAATAGAAAATGAGAAACAAAGGGAGAGAAGAAGAGAGGAAAAAAGGGGTCATGGGTGTGTCCTTATGATGCTTTTGTCCTTAAGAGCATGTAACAATTTTAATATCCTCAAAAAATGCTTAAAATAATGCACAAATGCAGAGATAAAGGCCCAGTTCTACCTTGGAAAAAAGTAGAGAGAGGTTAGGGTTGTAGTTTTCTATGTCTATAAGTGTCTGAGAATTGATTTTGGTAGAGTTTAGTTAGGGTTTCCAAGCTTCCTTCCTTTCTTTAAAATAGTGGGTATTTATAAGTGTTGGATGGATGCACAATGCTAGAAATAGTTCTAGTTGCACCATGGATGTATCCAATCATAGGGAAGGAGAGTGTTGTACTAGAATTAAGGTTTGCATATGGGTTGTATAACCAATAATGGGATATGCATCCCTCTATCAGGGTTGTACAACCTTAGTGTTAAATGAGGGGATTATTTTCAGAAGGTTCTGTAGTCTAAGGTTTTAGCAAGGGTTGTACAACCTTGGACAAGGTTGTACAATCTTGCTTGATGGGCTGTAAAATCTTGCTTAATGCATTATATAGCCCATCAAGCCTAGGAAGTAGCCTTAGGCTTGTCTTGGACCTTCTTTTGGGGTTTGGTCTTAGGCTTGGTTTGGGGCTTGGTCTTAGGCTTTCCCAAGGTTCTCTATTGCCTTCCATCTTTTTATTTAGGTAATTCCCTTTTCATTATAAGGATTTGGTTAACTGATTTCATTATTGGGCTATGTATCCTGAGGTCAAAAATCCGATGCTTACAGTCCTCTTGATCCCTTGATGATCGATAAAAGGTAGAAGTCACAAGTAAGATTCCACTAGTTTGGCACAAACCTAAAAATTGCTCTAGCACTCACAATGAAGACTCTACTGAGGACTTCAAAATTGACTTCTCATTTAATCTTTGTTCACCTTTTACCACCTTATCGTTATTATTGGCAAATCCATTTGCATTCATTTAGCCTTTATACTTCACCATATACATTAGGTCTACGTTTTGATAAACTGATGGATTTTCTAAACTTAAAACTTAAGCTTCATTAAGGTTTAGGAGATAGTGAGGGGGTTCTTCACCCATAAGCTAGGTACCATCAAGTATATCAAATGAGGGTTCAAGACAATAGTTCCCCAAGCTTATGGGAACCATTAACTCATATTAACCATTAGGCGCATTTACGAGTCAATAACACCTTAGAATAGGCCACATTCTTGTTTGCATTTCTTCTCAAAGAAAGAGAGCTAATGTCCCAAAAAAACATGACTAAATACTACCCATGTAAATGTAATGTCATCCCATTCCCTTTTAATGTAAAAATCCCATTCCCCTTTAATGTAAATATCCCTCATGTAAATATTTATGTATTCCCCACACGCTGCCATATAAGTAACTCCATTTATATACATCCCCTATTTCTATTGTTAAAAGGGATTCTTCATTCACTTGAATATTCTCTCTAATAATGTAAAGAGTTTTCTTTTATATATGACCTCCTTTACTGCCTCTTTTTGTTTATATTTATATATGTTCTTTTAGGATTTCAACCCTACTTGATCCGAAACAATCGTTCATATTCTCTACCCTATGTTAATAAAGGAATGAGAAACCACCTAGGAAAAGGCCTTAAGACCTTATGTGTGGAAAAAATAAGGTTAGAAGGATCTTTTGCTAATAATGTGTGCATTTCATGCATACATGCATTCATTATTTGGTCATGCATCATATTAATAACCCTTTTTTTTTTTTATCCATCATAGCTCTATCCAAATCCTTGTGGAAAAAAAAAAGGTAATTGACTAACTAGAAAAAGTAAGACATTTAGCCAAATCCAAAGGCCGAAGTTATTGATGGAACCGATAGTACTGCCTTAGGTCATAGAGAGGATAAGTGTTGATCTTTATTGAACCATAGAGGAAAGGGGTGTTAAGGAGGTGAATAAGTGCCTCAATGAAATTTTAAAAAAGATTGATGTATATGCTAGTAGAACTGATAAGGGGAAGGCACCACTAAAAGGACCTTATCCTATAGTGTTTGATGAAGATTTGTTTGGGATGATGGAGTACCATGAGACCAAACTAGCTAAAGAAGTAGGGAGTACTCCTATAACTCCTGATAAACCTATAAAAAGTGAAAAGGAATGCATTTGATTTGATGACCTCGCTAAATAGTTAGAAAAGATCCAAAAGACTCTAAGTTTGGAAAAGGGAACTAATATCAAAGAGTTACTCACTCGCAAGCCCTAGAAACTTTAGCCAACTTTTGAATTCCTAAGCTTCTAGAGTTTATAAGGACCAAAATGTGAAGAATCACATTCATTCATATGTGTTGGTTATGAAGGCATCCGAGGTGCTAACAAGTATTATATCGAAACTCTTTGAGTTATTATTAGAAAGGTATCCAAAAACTTGGTATTTCAACTAGCAAAGATGATCAAAGAAGATTGGAAAGAGCTAATAGACGCTTTTGAGAAATATTATCCTAGTAATTCAAATCTAAAAGTCATTATGTAAAATTTAGAATCATTGAAACATAAGTCGAGGGAAGGTTTCAATGATTATATAAGGAGGTGGAAAAAGATAGCCTTTAAGGTGACCATAAGACTTACTAAGAGAGAGCAACTCAAAATGATTGTTTAAGGGGCTTTGCCTACCATAAGACCCAGATTAAGGGGATGCTGGTGCATAATTTTAGGCATCTTAAAAAAACTGGCTTACAAGCAAAAGTGTTAGAGTTTGAGTCGAAGAGGCAGTATGGTGGCAGAAGAAGTGTGTCATTTCAGGCTTAAAGAAAGGGCAATAAAACTACTAATATGAATGTAGTGAAAGCCTGAAGAAAATTCATCGATTGGGCATGCCTTTGTCTAAGGCATTTGAGAGATTACAAAAGAAAGGAGTATTGAAGCCATTAGTGCTAAGCTACCTCGCAATCCCTTTCTAAGGGGGTATGACACGAATGCTTACTATGCCTTTCGCTAAGGGGCCGGACATAATACATATGACTATTAAAGACTGAGACATAATATCTAGGTTGTTATTGACAACAAGACTATTGTCCTACAAAAGTTTGAAAGATTAAGGATAAAAGGGAACCCACTTCCAAACTATTATAATGTTCTACCCCTTCGAACTAAGAAACTTTCATGATTAATTTTGAATATTCCCGAAGAGGTTGTGATGGCCACCTTTGAGGAGGTGACACCTATGAAAGTCATCGTTGTCACTTGTGCTATCAATCTTTTGAAAGATTTAGATGAAGAAATAAAAAAAAATGAAGAGATGGATAGTGATTTAGTTGTGGGAAGAAAGCAAGGAAGAGAAGGCAAACCGTTAGCACTAATAAATCAAATAGGGTGATCTTTGAAAAGCCATTAGTGGAAATGACAAAGCATCTAAGGCCTTTATACATAAAGGCACACTTTAATGGAAGGTCAATGGTAAGAGTCATAGTGGATAATAGATTTGTTGTGAATGTGTTGCCTTATAAGATGTTAGCTATAAAAAAGGAATTAATAGCAACAAAGTTCTTCACTTTAGCTTTCAATAGAGAGGTCACTAAAACTCTTAGAGTCCTACCCATCGAGATCACCATTGGGAGTAAGACTTTATTATCTGCTTTCCTTATAGTTAACTCTTTAACTAACTATAATGCTTTTTTAGGGAGAGATTGGATTCATGCCAACTGGTGTGTGACATATTCTCTTCATCAATTTTTATTATTTTAAAAGTGAAACAACTTATGGTTTGGATTGGAAAGCAACCTTTGCCACGTGTTCTGGTGTAATGAAAGCAAGATATTAGAATGCAGATTTTAGTTGAATACAATTCATAGCAAAAAAAAAATGATACTATACAAGTGTACATGTCAAGGAAAGAAATAGAGAATAAGGTGAAAGCCCTCTTAAAACCCACAGGCATCATGCCATATAAGTTGATGTCTTATCTGATTATCGAGGAGGTTAATGATAAATAAGTACACCAAAGAGGAATTGGCGACAACTATAGTCATACAGTAATGGTTGCATGTGCAACAAGCTTTTGATAGGTTGGAGCTTAAACATTTCAGGAAGTTCATAGTGTTGAGGTGATTTTCAAGCAAGATCCAAATAAAGAAATAGAAGAATTATAAGTTCAGGACTTGGAATGAACACTTTTAAAGTTTGAGGATCTTAAGCTAGAGGTGTATGATATTATGGAAGAGGTAAATCTAAGCACGCCTAAGGAGCTAAGAATCATATATATAAACTCATTACTACTTAGAGAGCTAAAGAGGTCAATTATAAAAGTGGTGAGAGAGCTCAAATACTATTTTGCTTATAACTACAAGGAAATGCCAAGATTAAGTAGGAACCTTATAGAGCACCACCTTCTCACTAAACCAAACTTTCACCTTTATCAACAACCACTAAGGAGAATGTCTAATGAGATACAGTTGAAAGTTAAGGATGAAATTGAGAAACTGTTAAAGGCATGCTTTATAAGGCCTATGAGGTATGCACAATGGCTCTCTAATGTAGTTTCTATGGTTAAAAGGAATGAAAAGCTATGTGTTTATGTAGATTTAAATGTTATAACTCCTAAAGACAAGTATTTCATGTCAATAGCTAACATGTTGGTTGATGCTACTATAAAGAACAAATTATTGTCCTTCATGGATTGTTGTTTGGATACAATTAAATCTTTATAGTTAAGAAAAACATTTTAAAGATAGCTTTTCATTGTGTTAGTGCCATTGGGACATTCAAATGGTTAGTCATGCCTTTTAGCTTGAAAAATTATAAAACAACATACTAAAGGGCCATAAATGTTATTTTTCACAACATAGTTTGGAACCATAAAACAACATACTAAAGGGCCACAAATGTTATTTTTCATAACATAGTTAGGGACCATATGGAGAACTACATTGATGATATCATGGTAAAATCACAAAAATAGTTGATCAAGTGGAGCATTTGAGGAAAAGATTACAGAGAATGATGGAGCATAAACTTAAGCTAAATTCATTAAAGTGCACCTTTAAGATGCAAGTTGGTAACTTTCTAGGCTTTTTGATGCACCAAAGAGGTATTGAGGTGCATAAGAATAAGGCCAAGGCAGTGATTGAAGCTAAGCCACCTTAAAACAAGAAAAAGCTTGAAAGGTTTCTATACTAATACATAAGTTTATTATTAAGGGGTATCTGACCAAGCCTTCTATACTAATGCATAAGTTTATTATTGTATGGTGCCATAAAGAGTGAAAGTCCAAGACTTTAACTTTGTCTATTTGGAGGGAGACTTATATAGGAAAGGCTTTGACAACTTATTATTAAGGTGTTTAGTTTCTTATAAGCAATAGAAGTGATGAAACAAATCTACAAAGGGGTGTGTGGAGCTCATTAAGCAGAAATCAAGATGAGATGGCTACTAAGGAGACATGGCTATTATTGGTCATCAATCTTAAAGTGTCCAAATGATGTCAATAGTGTCATAAATATGAGAGCATCTAAAAGGTTCCAACTGTGGAGTTATATTCTATTATAAAGCCATCGCCTTTTACAGGATGGGCAATAGATTTGATTGGAAAGATCCACCTACCATTAATAAAGGTCATATCTTCATTATTGTAGCTATTGAATATTCCACCAAGTAGGTGGAACCAAGTCCTTTAAAAAAAGTAGAATGGAAGGGCGATATCCAGTTTATTAAGGATAACACCACTTATAGGTTCAAGATTATAGAGTTCATCGCAATAAATCAAGAAAACATGTTCATAGGAGAAGAAGTGGGGGACTTTACAAAGGATTATAACATCAAGCTCATTAAGTCAACCCCATTTTACACTCAAGCGAAAGGACAAGGAAAAGCCTTAAATAAGATTCCCATTGGGATCCTAGAGAAAATATTAAAAGAGAACCCTAGGGATTAACATAGAATCCTATCAGAGATGTTATGGGCTTATAAAACTTCAAAATGAAGTTGTACTAGGTTAAGTCCTTTCTCATTAACCTTTGTCATAATGTAGTGATTCCTACAGAGGTTTTAGCCCCATCCTTAAGAGTTGTAAAGCAAAATGGATTAACACCTAATGAATATAATCAAATGATGCTAATGGAGCTAGAACAAAGATGAAGAAAGGATATAAGCATTGAATCACTTGGTGATCTAAAAGAAGAAGATGTCCAGTACGTATAACATATAGGTAAGGAAGAAGAGTTGTAATGAAGGTGACCTTATTTGGAAAATCATACTTCCCCTAGTAGCTAAAGATAAACAATATGATAAATGGTCCTTCAATTAGGAGGGTCCCTTCAAGATCCATAAAGTATTATAAGACAATGTGTATTAGCTTTCAAGTCTATATAGGGAGCCATATAAAAGTTTCATCAATAGAAAGTTTTTGAAGAAATATTACCCCGCCATATCGGAAATGATGTAGAAGTAAGCAAAAAAATAGCTTAAGCCAATTACATGGCCACTCTAAGATCTCTAAGTTATAATATATAAATTCTTTGGAGACCTAGTTTTTTATTTATAGGCCATCACCATAGCCATAATTTCCTTTCCCATGTATGCAGGCTAATTAGCCACTTTGAAATTGTTGGCCTTTAAGCACCAAAAATGGAGGTTAAATTAATGGGAAAATTTTAGAGGGAAGATTTGTTGAGAAGGAAATGGAAGATGTAAGAGAAAAATAGAAGACATAAGATTTTATAATGGTTCAGGTATAAACAAACCCTATATTCACTCCTAAATTCTTCCAATTAGGTATTTCACTATCATTAAGTGGTATTTCTCAAGCTCACACCAAATTTTTACACTTTATGTTTCAAGGCTCATACACAACCCTAGACTTTGTGTTTCAAGGCTCATACATAACCTTACAAGAGTTTTATAACAAAGGCTAGCTCTCAAACCTAAACCTAGTAGTGTTTAATGCTCACAAACAATAATAATTCACAAATAAGAAATTGAATATACAAAGGTTGAGAAATAAAATTGTAAGAGTTTTGTTATATTGAATGCTATTCTCTTGCATTCAAGTCCATTTGGTGGAGTATTTATAGGCTACAACCACCAAAAAGATGTTACATACAAAACTATGTCTAAATCTCTAAAGTATGCTAGGCAAATCTTACATTAAATGCTTGTCAGATAGTGTTCGAGGTTGCGACTAGGCATTTGCGGTCACAATTTCTCACATTGCACTGAATTTGCTTAATGCGTAGTAGATAATCTCGTTTGTATCTAATGGCTAGTCCATATGGCACATAACCATTCATTCTCCAACAAAAATAGTCATTATATCCCTTGAGCCAGAGTGAAATTCACGATCGCGATTTAATTTCTTTGGACGCAATGGTCACCGAAAAATCTTCTATTTGACATGGAGATGTTGCTTCACCAAATCATGGTCTCGATAAACATTTCACTCTCATAAATTTTGATCTTCCAGCAATTCTTTAGGACACTTGGCATAGTCTGGTTATGGACTTGATTCCCTTCAAGTAAATGCAAAATTTGCAGTCGCTATAGTGAATGTGATATAAACGACGAAACTGTCTGTTTTAACTTAGTTCAGTCTTTTGCAAGATAGTGATCATGATATCCTAATTTGTGATCGTGAATTAGGATGCCACTTGCAATCTTTGAGACTTAGACTTTTATTCAACTTCTAATCAAACCTATCTAAAAATCTATAAAATCAACACTTGAAATTGATGGTAGAGCACATCAATCTATATAGTCAAGATCAAAAGAGAGTTTTAACGTAGGTTTGACCATCCTATCCAACAATCTCCCATTTTTTGATTTTGACAACTTAGATTGATTTTACAAAGGATAAAGAATGCATAACTGTGAAGATGAAATGATTAAAAATGTTTAACAATTTAAACTCATTGAAATGCTCCCCCTCAATTCATTCTTCCCTTTGATTATTAACATATAGGTTTACTCCCCTTAATTGATAACATGCAAGTTTACTCTCCCTTTTTATCAAAATAAAAAAGATAGGACAATTTTAATTATAGGGATAAGTACGATGCATACAAACAAAAATAATATTTAACAACTATAAAGGGAATAAACTTCAAACTTTGATTATATTAAACAAATATTAAAAAAACAAGTCAAAATAAAAATGTTTGATCACATACTTAGGCTAGACGTAGGAAACCAAATGAACAAAAATAGAAAAAGATTACAAGCCTAAGTATAAAATTAGAAGGTAGGAGATATGTCATCATTGTCATTTTTATCTCCAATTTCTTCATCTCCTCCTTGTGCTTATCTCCTTCTGCTTCTTAGTCTTTTTCTTTCTTTTTAGGTATTTTGCCATTCCTTAAAGTCAGGAAGATGATAAGGAGTTGCACCCACCTTTTCTTAAAGATCCACCAAATCATTGTGAAGGTGAAAGAGAAGAAGAAATATTCTTTTGAGCATTCTCATCACCTTATCTAATTTTTTGCTAATTGAAGAGTGAAAGATGGAAGAAGATTTTGATTCATGCTTTTCTTTTAACTTAGGAGATGGAATGGGCTCTTTGGTAACTTCCTCAATAGTAAGTCTTTTTCTCTTAGAAGCATGAGTAGTCTTTTGCTTTTTGGCCTCAAAAGATCCTAAGGTGTAGACATATGTGTCAGGATGGATGGCCTTGGTATTTATCAAATGAGACAAGTCATGGAAGTTTTGAGAGGGGAGGTATTTCTTAGTGAGGAATTTTTCATTTTCCTCATTCAAAGCTTCCATAAACATGTAAATGGTTATGATGTGAGAAGGAAAGAGAAATTGGCTTTTTGATTTTGTATTCATATAGATCAATTGATCTATAACGTATCTCTCTATTTAGATTGGTTTATTCTTAGCAAGGTAGAAAAGCAATGCTAGGTCTTCTTGGGAAACTTTCTCATTTCCATCACCCCTAGCATTAATGAAAAATGTGATGATTTTGTGGAGGAGCCAATTTGTGAGGGTTTTGATGTATTTGGCTAAAAACGTTTTGGGGTCATGCTTGGTTTCAAACCAAATTCTGAATAAATTATGTCAAAAGCATTGATAATGAATGAAATATTATCTCTAGATTGAAGTTTGAAAAGATATGAGAATTGAGCAAAGCCTATGAAGTAAGGATCCTCAAAGGCCCTAAAAACCACCTCATATGCACCTGTCTCAAATTCAGTCCTTCGACTTAGAGTTATGGTGCACTTAAATTCTTAGACAATTTCTTCATATCCTGGTTTGTCTCAGAATATGAGCTCATTCTAGCCAAGGTTTGAAAAAAGGCATGAATCTCTTCTTTGACGCCAAGAGATTCAAGGAGAAAGGTGGATGGAATTTGGTTTGGTTGGATGATTTTGCTAGAGTTGGCTTTGAATCTCTCTTTTTCTTTTTTAGCGATCCCTTTCATTAGATGAAGTAGAGGAGGGCTATGAGGTTAGGCAATTACCTTACCCTTTTTTACTCTAGTAAGTTATTATGGTGCCATAAGAGTAGAAATTAGGAGAATTTGAAAGAGATTTGAGAAGAGAGGCGAGGGTTGATGAAGAAGATGATAAAAGTGGAATAGAACAGTGTGAAGATGGATTATATAGGTAGAGAAGTGAGTAAGAATGGTAACAAATGTTTTAAAAATGGAGCAGACACCTTTTGAATATCAAATCAAATGATGCTAGCAGTTTCAAAAATTTGAGGTCGCTACTGCCTTATTGTGACAACTAATTACGAATTTACTAAGGAACGAACAAAATTTCCTTGAAAGTCAATGAAGTCAACAGTCAACAAATTTAAAAAATTTCATAATGGCTATCTCAAATTGTGACAGTGAATTGACAGAGATGAAAATTTTTGAGGTAGACTTGTAAATAGCAACTGCAAACGGAAAATATCAATTGTGAATTATAAGGCATTTTGAAACTTAGTAAGAAAGAAGTATTAGTCTATACTAGATGTGATCAACTTAATGTTATGATGATTAATTCAAGCAATTTGGCATTGAAAAATATAGTTGCACTATGAATTAACACATCCAAAACATCTAACACACAAAGTTATTAATAATTACCAATCATATCAACCAATGAGTCAATATTGATAAAAAAATAATGAAGTACATAAAGTGAGATCAATTTTCACTCTAGGAAACTTCCATCTAGCATCCTTAGTTCCGTCTTGTTGAAATTCATCCTTTCTTCATTAAGGAGTTTAATGAAAATGTCCGCAAGTTGTTGATTAGTGTTAATAAATTATAACACCACATTACCATTTTGGACATGATCTCTAAGAAAATGATGTCTAATGTATATGTGTTTACTTTTTGAATGTTCGATAAGATTCTTAGAAAGATTTATTGCACTTGTGTTGTCACATTTGATACGAATGTGATCAACATATTTGCCATAATCCTTGAGTTGTTATTTCATCCAAAGAACTTAGGTGCACATATTTCGCTTCAGTGGTGGATAAGGAAACTGAAACTTGTTTCTTGCTAAAGGTAGAAACTAGACATTCACCTATGAATTGGTAAGTTTTGGAAGTACTTTTCCTATCCATCAAAGTACTGGCGTAATCTGCATCCGAATATCCAAGAAGACTAAAAGATCAATTCCTAGGATTTCAAAGTCTTAAATGCGATGTGCCATGTAAATAGTTAAGAATTCTTTTAATAGCATTCAAATGAGACTCCTTAAGACAAGATTGAAACCTAGTACATAAGCAAACACTAAACATGATGTCAGGTCTAAATGCAATAAGATAAAAAGAGAGAGCCAATTATACCTCTATACTTCTTTTCATCAATAGCCTTACCTGATTCATCCTTGTCTAGCTTGAAAGTTACACTCATTGAAGTCTTTGCTACTTTGGATCCATCCATGCTAGACCTTTTGAGTAGATCTTTGGTGTACTTAGCTTGGTTGATGAAGATGCCCCCTTTGCTTTGCTTGATTTGAAGACTAAGGAAGAACTTGAGCTCACCCATCATATTCATCTCAAATTCCCTAGTCATACACTTAGAAAATTCTTCATAAAGAGATTCATTAGTAGCACCAAATATAATTCCATCGACATATATTTATACAATGAGTACATCTTTATTATTCCTTTTTATAAACAAAGTACCACCAACCTTGCCTTTTTCAAAATCCTTTTGTTTTAAACCTTTCATACTAAGCTCTTAGATTTTGTTTTAAAACATATAAGGCTTTAGTTAATTTAAAAACATAATTTGGAGAAACATGAGACTCAAAATCCAGAGGTTGTTCAACATAAACTTTCTTCTCAATGAAACCATTTAGAGAAGCATTCTTTGCATCCATTTGAAAATTTTAAAATTCATATGACATGCAAAAGTTAAAAAAATCCTAATGGCCTTTATTCTTGTTACAAGGGCAAAGTTTTCATCATAATCAATGCCTTTCACTTGGTTGTAACCTTTTGTAACCAATCTAGCTTTGTTTCTTATAATAAAACCTTACTCATCTAACATATTCCTAAACACACATTTGCATCCCACAACCAAGTGTTCCTTAGGCCTATGAACAAATTCCCAAACTTTGTTTCCCTTAAATTGTTTGAGTTTCTCTTGTATAGTATTCACCTAGATTTTATCATCAAGAGAGTTCAATTTGAGAAATAAATGTAAGATTATTATCTAAAACATGTAATTGAGATATAGTACTTACTTCCTTGGATGTCTCGCCAATGATAATATCCTTTGGGTGATACTTAGAGAATCTTTAATCCTTGGGTAGTCCTTGAGCTTGGTTTTCTTTTTGTTATGGTTAAGAGTCCTTAATTTCTTATGATGGCTTATTATCTTCAAGATCAATCACAAATATTTTTAGAATTGAATCAAGCTCCAACTTCTCAAAGTCACGTACAAGATTATCAATAAGAGAACCTTTTCCAAGATCAAGTTTATTAGATTCATGAAATATAATATTCATAAACTCTTGAATAACTATAATACTTTTATTAAATACCCTATAGGCTTTGCCAGCAGTGGAGTCTCTAAGAAAGATGCCTTTATTAGTTTTTGAAGCAAATTTTCCAACATTATCCTTCGTATTAAGAATGTAAAATTTGCACCCAAACACTCTAAGGTATGAAAGTTTAGGTTTTCTAGCATTCCATAGCTCATAAGAAGATTTGTTTAGAATAGGTCTTTTGAAAACACGATTTGCAATATAACAATATTAATGGCTTTGGCCCAAAAGTAATTAGGCAAAGAATACATATTAAACATAGTTCTAGCCATACTAATGTCATATTTTTCCTTTCTATAACACTATTCTATTGTGGTTTTCTAAGAGTAAAAATTATGAGAAATCCCATTCTCCAAATAATAACTTTCAAAAGATTCATTTTGAAATTCCTTTCCATGGTCACTCCTAATAAAAAGATGAAGTAACCTCTTTTAATAAAACTTTTGAAAGCATAAAAAACATCATTCTTATGAGCAAGAAAAGATCCCCAAGTTAACCTTGAATAGTTATCAAGTAGGATAAATGTATAATGCTTTCCACCAAAGAATAACATTCCTAGTGTGTCCAATTAAGTCCATATGGATGAGTTGAAGAAGTTTAGAAGTACTTATAAAATTTTTTGCTTTTAAAGAAGTTTAGTGTTACTTCCTCATTTGGCAAAGTCCACATGTCTTATCCTTTGTGAACTTAAGCTTAGGAAGACCCCTTACTAGCTTTCCTTTTCATAAACTTTGTAGAAGCTCCATGCTAGCATGATCAAGTCTTCTATTCGAACGACAAGCTTTATTGCTAATAAAGATAATACATTTAAAGGATTGGTTAGCCAAATTGTCTAAGTCAATTAAGTAGGTATTGCCTCTCTTTTTACCCTTAAAGATTAACTTCTTATCCACCAATGTAGTAACCCGACATTCTCTAGGGTCAAATGTGACTTTATTACCTTTGTCATATAATTGACTTACATTTAACAAATTATGTTGCAATCCTTCAACTTAAAGAACATTATCAATAAAGGAGCAACCTTTCTTACCAACTATTCCAATACCAATTACCTTACCCTTGGCATTGTTTCCAAAAGTGACATTGCCACCATTTTTTCCTTTAATGGCTATGAATAGCTTCTTATTTTTTATCATGTGCTTGAACACTCACTATCAACATGCCAATCATTATCTTCATTGGTGGTTTCTAAACATTTCTAGAAAATAAAAACAAATCACCTTTATTTAGGTGGCCAAACATACTTAGGTCCTTAGGGGTTAGGCCTAGAAGTGTCCTCTAATTTGAGGTGTGCATTCCTAATGTAGAAAAATATATTTATGTGACCATACCTCTTGCAATAATGACATTGGAGTTTAGAATTATGAGTCTTTCTCATATGCACAAATTTGGTATGAGTAGAAGGCCTTTTCATACTTTGGTGGTGAAAATACATGTAAGTGCATGAGTGATGAGGAGTACAAAAGAATTTTCTATATATGTGTAGTTTAACATGCTTCTTGTTATAAATGTAAGCATAATTTGCTCTTTGAACCTTCAGGTGCCCTTCCTTTGCCCTTAGGCATAGGTGGCTTAGTGCTAGGAGCACTTTTTTTCCTAATGACCTTAATACTTGAAGTTTGATGTGTTGATAATCTAATGAATGTAGCAAAAGAGGATGTCAATGAAAAGCTCCATTAAAGCCTAAACCATGTCTCACTAAAGGAGATCTTTAAGATACAATAAGTGTAGTTAATGTTTTTTTCCCTTTGTGAAAGTTAGAGATGGAACTTCTAAGTTTAATAACTTTACTCTTTAAAGAATCATTTTCCTTTCTTAAGGAGTTAATAGAGGATGAAGACTTAGAAAAAAGTTCTAAAGATTTTTAAAGTTCTTCATTAGAAGTCTTCAACTCACTTATAAGATCATTTAAGGATTTAAATTCATCCTTCAGTTTTGAACACTTTTTCTTATAAGTTTTCATTTGAGATTTATATTTATCACATCTTAAAGTTAGAGCTTCAAGAAGCTCATCAACCACGTCATTAAATGCATCATAATTATCACAAGAGTGTGGAGAAGTACTTACCTTATTAGAGAAGTCCTCTTGAGCCATGAAATATAGGTTGGTAACTTCGTCATCTTCTTCTTCTTTTTCTTCACTTGAGTTATCATCCCAAGTAGCTTTAAAGCTCTTCTTATTCTTCTCATTGTCCCTCTTTTTCTTCTTTTTGAGCTTGAGCCAATCATATTTGATGTGGTATTGCTTTCCATATTCATAGAAAGTCACTTTATTTTTCTTTTCTTTGAAGTTAAGAGAAGCCCTTTTGAAGTTCCTTCTATTCTTCCTTCTCTTTTTGAGCTTCTTGGTCCCCTTTAAAAGCATGGCTAACTCTTTTTCCTCCATGTCACTTTTATCACCATCACTAGAGGAAGCTTCAACATCCTTATCTTTTATCGAGGATTTGAGAGTAAGGGTGTTCTTTTCAGTCTTTCCATTTTTATTATATCAGTGATGCTTTTATTATCCTTCATTATAAAGAACTCCCACTCAATCATATACATTTCCAACGTACTTGATTTCACTAATGTATTCTAATGCCTTCCATAACCCATGGGCAGTTAGGCAATGTTGCATTCTACCTATCTCCTCTTTTGATAAAGAACTAAGAAGAATGGTCACTGGCCTCTTGTTCTCCCTATTTGATTTTTTGTATGCCTCCACCCATTCTTCCCTTAGGATCAATTCTTCACTACCACCAACCACTTAGGTTGGAGGCTTCCATTCTTTTGCTACTATGTCCTATATATCCACCACATCACTATTAAAATAGATCTTGATTCTATTCATTAAATGAGTACAGTTGGCTCCATCAATGTAGGGCTTAAGGTGAGTGTGGATTTCTTTTTGTGCCATGATGTTTTCTCACTCAACTAAGGCTTTATTTAAGACTTGGATCTGATGCCACTTGTTGGCCATTGACCACTAAGAAAGGGGGTTGAATTGGTGGGAAATTTAAAATTTTAGAGGGAATGTTTGTTGAGAATGAAATAAAAGATGTAAGAGAAGAATATAAGACACAAGATTTTATAGTGATTTGGATATAAACAAACCCTACATTCACTTCCTAATTTTTTCAATTAGGTATTTCACTGTCACTAAGTGGTGCTTCTCAAGATCACATCAAACTTTTACACTTTGTATTTCAAGGCTCATACATAACCTTATACTTTATGTTTCAAGGCTCACACATAACCTTATAAGTGTTTTCTCAGGCTCAAACTTAAGATATACAAGAGTTTTACAATAAAGGCTTACTCTCAAATCAAACCTAATGGTGTTTAATGCTCACACCGAACAACAACACATAAATAAGAAACTGAATTTACAAAGGTTGAGAAATAAAATTGCAAGAGTTTTACTATATTGAATGGTATTCTCTTATATTCAAGTTCATTCGGTGGAGTATTTATAGGCTACAACCACAAAAGAGATGTTACATATAAAGTCATCTAAATATGCAAGGTGTGCTAGGCAAATCTTATATTAAATCCCTGTCAGACAGTGTTCGTAGTCGTGACTAGACATAAGCAGTCACGATTTCTCATATTGCACTGAATTTGCTTAATTCACGGTAGAGAATCTTGTTTGTATCTTAAGGCTAGTCTACGTGACACACAACCATTCATTCTCCAAGAAAAATAGTCGTTATGTTCCTCGAGCTAGAGTGAATTTGAGGTTGTGATTTACTTTCTTTGGATGCAATGGTCAAGGTGAAATCTTTTGTTTGACATAGAGATGTCGCTTCACCAAATTGTGATCTCGACCAACATTTTGCTCTCATGAATTTTAATCTTCTAATGGTTCTTTAGGACACTTGGCATAGTTTGGTTGAGGACTTGATTCCCTCCAAGCAAATGCAAAATTTGTGATCATAATAATGAATGTAATATACATCACGAAACCATCTATTTTAACTTGGTTCAATTTTTAATAAGATAGCGATGGCGATATCCTAATTCATGATCACGAATTAAGATGCCACTTGCAACCTTTGAGACTTAGACTTTCATTCAATTAACCTATCTAAAAATTTACAAAATCAACACTTGAAATTGATCTTAAAACATATCAATCTATATTATCAAGATCAAAAGAGAGTTTTGACTTAGGTTTGACCAACCTAGTCCAACAAAAATAAAATTAGTTGGCCTCTTGGCCACTTTCTTAATATTAATATCTTTATTTTCAATATATTTTTGGAATCCAGTCAAAATTCAAAAATAATAAATCACTAGAAAAGAACCATCATCTCAATTATTAATGATGCCAAAGCATATGGTTGTATGATGCAAAGAATGACTCGAGTGCATGGTGTGCAAGAGTTCAATGGTGTGGCTGCATGAATGCAATACATGGCTGCATAGTGCAAAATGATGGTTGTAGTGCTTAATGTGTTATGTGTTAAGTGGTATAGCTATATGAAGTAGGTTGAAAAGTTATTTGTCAAATCTCAAAGATCATCAAATATCATCCATCACATAAATAAAGAGAAAAAGAGGAAAAGTCTAAATTTATTTCCAAAAGATTCAAACGATGGTGGTCTAGGAATCTAATCATCAAAGCCACAAAATGAAATAAAGTCCATCATCAAAGGCATCAAGCCTTACAATATAAAGAAATTCACTAACCTATAAATATAAATTGCAAGCTAGGATGGTGGTAATCTCCTCCACTTATTGCCATAATAGTCTTTTGCTTTATGGGCCTCCTCTAGTTCCTTATTGTAAGCTTGGATCTATAGATATTCTACCATTAAGGTACTTCATTCCTTTGAGGCTCTTGCTATAGACACATCACATAGACTTTTCAGTTTCTCATCCTCCTTTAGTAGCTGTAATAACTTAGCCTCCCTGATGGCCACCTCTACTTTTAGCTACTAGAATGCCTTATAATCCTACTAATATGTCTCTAAAATGACATTATAATTAGATTGGGCTATGCTAGCCTTAACGTTATGACATTGTACAAACCCTTATGAGTTGCAAAAGGCCACCAATCTATCAAAAAGGATAGATATAGAGATATTCTTCTCCTTAGTGCTGAAGAATATAGAGTAGATCTTTGAGATAATGTCACCAATAGAAGAGTCATCTAATAAAGTAGTAACAACTTGAAAGGTAGTGAGAGAAGATTACACCACTATGTGTTAGTCATCATTAAGGCTGAAGAGATCCAAGCTAAGGAAGTGTTGTAGATTGATTTTGGCTAACTTAATGGTTGCCTTAGAGGGAAGCAATAGTATAGATCTTTGATGTAAAGATGCCCTAGTGAGGAAGTTGAAGTCAAGGCTATAAAGTGAGTCCATATAGCCCATTACAAGAGAAATACTCTATAAATACACAAAAAGCATAAGAGCCCTAAAAAAAGCTAAAAGCCATAAGAGGAAAAAAGATTCGTGTTACAAACCTCGGGGAGCTTAGAACAAGACTTCTCAACACCTCAATGGACTAAATATCCATGTGTGAAGCCTTACTGCCAAGCTTAAGAGTATCATTGGCTACTAGGATGCCATGATCAATATTAGAAGCATCGTTCCCTGCAATAGTGCCATACTAATAGTAGGAGTATTGCTGGTTGTTAGGGTGTTGTGATCAATAGGTACTATGGAATGTGGGTTTGTGGTAAATGAAGAGAGATAATCAATAAAATTAATGGCATCATTATCATTGCCATTGTAATGCTCTTTTAGGTTGGTTACTTGGAAGGGATCTAGAAGAGTGTTTTTAACAGGAAATTATCACTGGATTGGACCCAATCATCTCACCTTTAAGCTTACTAGGATAGTTAGCTTCTTCAATTTCATGGTAGAAGGGGCTCTAAGAGCTTTCTTTATGGTTGTTTCTCCCTTGTCTTTCTCACCAAAAGAAGGAACAATTTTCTATTTCTTCCTTAGTCTTAGTATAAAGACTCAATGCCAATACTTGCTACAAGACATGATGAGGTTAGAATGTAAAAATATATGAATGAAAGCATAAATGCAAATGAAAATTAATCATACTTGCTACCATGTCTTTAAAGGAATCTAGCATTAGCTCAATAAACCAATGTCTCCACCACCTGGCAAAAGCAACAACATCCTCTAATCTAACCTTAGCTAAATGACATGAGAGGGATAGTTATATCTCCATCAATGAAAAATTAATAGTAATGTCCCTTAAATCATGAATGGACACATAAGTAGGAATAAGAAAAGGGATCACCTAAGACATCTTAAATTGCAGGCTTCATATACAAGGTAGATAACAAATAAATTATGGCATAAAAAACTTATTCAACTCCTTTCATGGGTTTATTGATATGCCCGTGATAACACTAAAATATGGAATGAAAGGAGGACTGATTGGTAGAGGTCACACAAAGAGGAGGCAAAGAAGGATCATCCAGGTCTATTAGGAAAGGCTCCCCTCCTCTAAAATTGGTAGTTTAATGAGGAAGAAAATATCTTTCAAAGTAATGAAGGCCAGTCTAAAGGGAACATGAAAAAGTATACAGACAGAGACCATAACTAAAAAGTTATACATAGGAGACATTGCTCCATGGGTATGTGTATTTGACTCATCTCGATGAGATTAAATACCTACATTTTATGCCACTCATTTGAGAAATGTGAGGGAAAGTTTGTTTGTCTGGTTGCATTAGTTGTTTGGTAAATAAGGCCATGCTTTAATTTTCCCAATAGTGTCTAAATCCTTGAGTTTCACTCTAAGAAAAAGCTCCCTTTCCACTAGCATCAGATAAGGAGCATCAAAGGAGTTAGGATTGGGAGCCCCACCACTAAGTAGATGGCCTTCTTTCTCTTATATGGCAACTAGAAAGAATTGCTCTAGATAAGGCATGAACCAATAAAGAATTCCATAAGAAAGGGAGAAATGGGAAAGTATGTAATTAAAACCTTGGGGTGATAGTCTAAATTACCTAAA
Organism: Omphalea diandra; assembly: GCA_949677035.1. Taxonomy (NCBI): domain Eukaryota; kingdom Viridiplantae; phylum Streptophyta; class Magnoliopsida; order Malpighiales; family Euphorbiaceae; genus Omphalea; species Omphalea diandra. The sequence goes on from CATIWR010027612.1 coordinate 55,021, forward strand.
GGTGATTTATGAGGGGATTGGGTCCAAAGTATTCTTCAACACGACTAGTAGCAAAAGAAAGACAACTAGAGTGGCTTGCACCATATTAAAGGTAAGTTACTTGAGGAGCTTGGATATAAATACCTTAAGTAAAGGCTAGGCATCATAAGGATTATTTCCTGTTGGGAAAGAAGAGGCAGTAGAAACTTTTGAATCTAGCACAAAAGAAGAGTATTAGTACCTTAAAGCGAAATGGGAGGAGCAACATGAAAAGGTAGAAAATGACTTAGGGAGATATAAAGCTAGGAGAAACCTTCTCCTGAGGAACTGGAATAAATGAAGGATCCTGAGTAGGTGTGAACGAAGAAGCCATGGCAAATGTTGCAATAAAGGTATAAAAATTCAATTTCTAGCACAAAAATGAATTTTTACAAAGTAAAAAAATATACTTCAGGCTTAATACGCTAAAAGAAAATTTAAATTTAGCCTATATTAGGGGAAATAAAGCACTCATGCCAGAAAATTATCACACATAGAATTTGTAAGGATCTCTAAGGGAATTATTTAGATAGTTATTCGATATATAAATATTTTTTTGTAACTAAATATAGAAAATAAATTAAAATATAGTGTTATTTTAGTAAAAAATACTCATATAGTGAGGGAGCTCTAAGTGGCCAAATAATGGTTCTTTTTATAATGGGTAGTTATGAACGTGAAAGGATAAAGAAATAATTACTCTAGTGTTAAAATTGTAGAAGTTAAGGCTGAAATTTATTTTAAGGTGATATGCCATTTTCTGTGACTAAATATTACCAAATAATAGAAGATTCCAAAGCCAAAAGTCACAAAATATGTCAATTGGCCATTTTGCAGTATTGTTTAGTTAACTATAGATTTAAGTTCATCTTAGTTCTACTGGTAAGGATGGGATTTCTAAGGCAAAATAGCATATAAAATCATAAAATTGCTGCCAAAAACCATTTTCATGCGAAATCCACAAGAACTATATAGGATCTTCAAGGCCAAAAATTAGCTTAATGGCCTAAAATACAAGATAATTAGTCTAATATATTTTATTTATTCTCAAGACAAAATATCTTAAGCCATATCCAAATGGATCAATGGTAGGGATCCCCAAGTGAAATAAGGTTCATAATAGGCAATTATCTCACAATTCATTTCTAAATTCATTGAATATATTAGAAATCATTTAGTAGTACATAACTATCACAAATTAATTTTTAACAAGCTATTTGAATTTCTAATGGATTATGGGTAATTTCCATTCATGACAAAGCCTCAAAATTTTAAGTGCATCAAACACAAAATCTCAAATTTAACACAATTATGGAAAAACCTAGAATAATAATTAAATTTGGTAAGCAAATGACCCTGGCTAACCTTTGTTGAACTTTTTTCAATAATAGAATTTGGGAGATTTATTAGTTGAAGGAGGAGAGCACCAAAGCATAGAAGAACCAAACACACTTAAACAGAACCAAGTTGGGTGTGAGAAAGAGGAGGAACTAGGAAGAGTCGAGGAGTTCAATGCCACTACTGCTGGCATCGATGGTGAGGTAGTGTATGGTGGTTGTGGAGAAGTCTTGACATTGGATTCATGTGAGGAACTCGAATGGAGGCCATTAAGTTGAATATGACTTGTTTGGGTTCCAAGCAAAAATGAAAAAATGCCCAAGTTCAGTCTTAGGTTTTGGAGTGGTGAGCGATGCGTAGAAGGGGAGCTGTCGACTTAGGGCTTGGTTCAAAATTAGTATCACCAATAAAACTTGTATGAAGGGAGGGGGATGATAAAGGCTTGGTCTGCTTCAGTTGGGAAGGAGAAAATGAGTACTTGATTAGTTTGGTGATGTTTTGAGTGTTAAAATTTTTTAGAGAGTATGAGTTTTTTTATGAACGAGAGATTTTGGAGAAAGAAAATTAGTTATAAAGGATGAGTGAGATGGATCAATAGGATAAATTTTTTATTAGGTTTCTTAATTTGAATTTTGAGTAAGAGAAACCCACAAAAATTAAAGTGAAGATTTGAATGGGAAGTTATCTTAAAAAAAAAAATTGTTAGAGATTTTATTGGTGTATGTTGAGAAATTTAAAATGGAATTGAGGATAATGGAATGTAAAAGGAATTTTGAATTTAAGATTTTGGGGATTGATTGAAAATGACAAAGAAAAAAAAAAAAAAAAAAGAGGTTTCAAAGAGAAGGAAGAAAATGAAGGTAAGGTTATTAGGAAATTTTTTTTCATTTAATTCATTTAACAATTCTCTCTTCTCTCTCTATACTTATTCTTCTTTTTCTTTTCCCCAATACCAAACATCATAATCATTATATTGAACTTTGGATTTGAATTTCTTTGACATGGTTATCGAATTTAGAGAAGAAGAAGAAGTTTACATCTAAATAAACTTTTGCTTGGGCTAGGTTATTTAGATGTAAAGGGGGCATTCCAAAATAAATTTTAGCCCACCCCAGTAATTTTAGTTTGACCCATTAGATTTTATTATTTCATTAAACAATTTTTATCTAATTAAATAATTTTATTTAATTGAAAATAAAAAAATTTTATTTAATAAAAAATTAAATAAAAATTATTTTTGGAGTAAGGATTACGGTAGACTGTTAGCCATTGAATAGACTGGGATATGTGAAGCTAAAAAGTAGAAAGAATATGAAGAACAGAGAGCACCAAGCTGAAAATCAATAACATGAAAATGTTATAGCGTGGAAGTTACTCTTAGGCTTTATAAAAGGAAGACACTTAACAAGAAATGGACACCAACAATCATCTAATCAAGCCAATTTACTCAATCAACATATTATTTTTCAAATACAAGAATTCCTATCAATCAATAGTTTTTCCAAATTTTCTTTTGTAATTAAGCACGTTATAGCTTTCGTTGTTTTTTCAGTTTCAATAAATATTTTGTTCTTCTAGAATCATACCAAGTATTCAATACCAAGCAATGCCTTTAAGTTTTTAAGTGTTATCTCACTTTCATAAAATATTTTCTTCTTCTAGAATCATAGCTTGCTTGATCTAGAAATTAGAAAAGCATAATCTATTTGATATCTTATGTATTCACATAACTTACACATTAGATTCACTCTTTTTAGTCCAACAGTCACATTAATGATATGCAACTACTCTTTTATGAGTTTTGCCAATGTTATCCACTTGTCCTTCAATATTATTATTATTATCATCGTAACCATCAAATTATCAATTTGTGACACAATTAAGAAAAGAGAGGAATGAGAAAGAAAAGGAACTTATATATATATATATATATATATATATATATATATATATATATATATATATATATTTAAAATAAAAAATGGTATGAGGATTAAGTTGAACCACATTTAATGCAGATAAACGACATACAAAGACAATGATACCCTTAAAGTATTAGAGGGAACTGCAAGCATCAGATTTTAGACCTCTAGATATAGCAGCCCGATGATGAAAATCATTAAACCTGTCCCCAAAATGCAAGGGGAACTACTAAAGAAAGAAAGGAAAGGCCCTAAGAAACCTTGGAAAAGCCTAAGACCAAGCTCAAGACAAGCCTAAAGCTACCTGTCAAGCTTGATGGGTTGTACAACCCATTAAACAGGGTTGCATAACCATACATAAGGCTAACAGCCCAATCCAACACTCTAAATCTAAAAATCTTCTAGAAATGGTCCCCTCATAAACCCTTGGATTGTACACCCTTGATAGATGGATGTACAAATTTTTCTTGCCAAAAAAACCCACATGCAAACCCTAATTCTAAAACATTCAACTATCTCTCTATGATTGGACATGTTCATGGTGCAACTAAAACTATTTTCGGCACTATGCACCCACCCAACACCTATAAATACCCCTAATTTTGAAGAGGGGGGAGAGGCTTAGAAATCTTAAGGTTACTCTGCCAAATTCTCTCTTTAAACACCATTTACATAGAAAGCTCAAAACCCAAACCCCTCCTTAATCTTTCTCTAAGGAAAAATAAGGTTAATCTCTCTATTTTGATGTATTTCCTAAGCATTTGAGAGGATATTAGATCCATTGTGTGCCTTTGAGGGCAAAGGTTTTACCATAACACATCTAGAATCTCCCCTGCCCTTCTCTCTCTCTCTCTCTCTCTCCTTTTTCTTTGTCTATTTTTAAAAATCTAGAAAATAGGGGCTATGCAGCCTTATTGGTAGGTTATACAGATTTATAGCTCAATCTACAACACTTTTCATGGGTTGTGTAGCCTAGTTTCATTATTGGGCTAATTTTCAAAAAATTTTGTTTTCCCCACAGATTCATCCATTTTTAAGGTTCATTTTGAGGTGTTTTATGATTCCAAAGGTAGAATAGGGTGAGACCTTTGGCTTAGGACTCTTGTTCACCTTAAAAATGGAGTTTTGTTTATTTTCTAAATGGCTCTCATTGCCTTTATATCTAAAATGCTAGTTTGGTTCTTTTTTCTTTGGTCTTAAAATTATGTTTTTGGTTTTGTTCTAGATATTCTCAGGCAATGCTCAAGTGAGGAACTTGAAGTTCCTTTGACCTGAAGATTCTTTGTTATGTTCAAGTTAATATGCTAGTTATGTGAATAGTGCTTTTAGTTCTTCAACCTCTCACCTTGATTTGGATATCATAATTTTTGTGATATTTGGTTATGCCCTAGATGTTATAACTCTTTGAGAGCTATGTGAGGGAAGGTTCATCAACCCTAAGATCTCATTTGGGTGAGCCTTGGCCTAGGGCTATTGAGTATCCTTCAAATGCCTTACATCATGTGTCTATGTTCTTTACTATTCATGACTCATGCACTTTGATCATGTATTTTTTTTCCATGTTTTATGTTCTGATTGTTGATAATTAGATGTGTTATCATGGACTTAGAATGTATGTCAGGATATCTTAACTTTGGGAGATATGTTAAGATGATTACTATCGGCTTTGTTTCTCCTCCTTTGTTTATTTCAAGTCTTTTTTTTTTTTTTTTGTCATGTTGACTCATTAGTAACTTGTTTTGTTCCTTTGGGTGTAGGTGTAATCACTTGGAATTAGATCATGCATTTGGTTTTAACCACTTTCCATATGGATCATGTGATTATGTGTGTGAGTGGATGCCTACCCCATACAATGAATGCATGAACCCCGTCTTCTCTTTAGATATTATATGTGGATGATGAGGTGTATGAAACCCCTTTTGTTATGATGCATAATCCCCTACCCCTTTTGTATTGATGGCTTAAGTTGTTTAAGTGGATCGCACTTAGATGTATGCTTAAGGGAATTAATTAGACTAATCAATAACTTGGCTAAAATACTAAAGGTGAACCAAAGATACCCGAAGGCCAAATCCATATATTTGAGTGCCTTGGGTGTAATGACTGTTTTCATTACTAATCATGACATTCATGTCCAAAATTGCATATGCATAAAGGTTGATTCATCATACATACACAATCCAACATGTATTTAATGTACATATTTATCAACTAATGATCAAAGCTAGTGACCATAAACTGGTTTCTATCTAGATATATGTACATGACACAAGGAGAGAGAGAGAGAGAGAGTTGAAATTCAGCCGACGACTTGTGGTTCATGTGTCTCTATGCAAAACTCTATGCACCAAAGTATCCAAACCTTATGCTTCAGTACTTGAAAAACATAATTGCGATTTAGTGAGTCGTGACTCAATGAATAAAAATAATAAGCAGATTCTTATGACATAATGAATAATTAAATATCATTATGATGCATTACAAGTATAAGAATTGACTATGCAAGTGCAAATGCAATAGATTGATTTTTATCGTGACCTTGCAAGGCAAACATTACTCCTTGGAATTCATATGATTCATGTGATATTTGATTTTACTAGCCAGCATATAACAAGTGAATCATATGATCAATAACACGTGCCAATAGGACATATTGGTCCTTTTTCTAAGTGATTTGCAAGTGATTGACATGCTAGTCACAACATCCTTTTAGTTCCATATGCAAGTGTTCATTCACCATGGCATTCCAAGTAATCAGTAAGAGCATATAATTTTCATTTGACTTGTATTCACATGTAAACATAACAATTCAATCACATATACATGTAATAGAATATAATCATATCATAAAATTATCACACATACACATTAGAATCTAATTATGGTTTTTACTCATCTTTTAATGTGACCAACCTTTATGGTAGGTTTGGTTCTCTCTAGGGCTTCCTCAAAGTGTTTAGATCTAAAATTTCATACATACATGGTTACAAGTATGTCAAAATGATTATGAATGCTTGGTATGCAAATATGACATAATCCATGCAAATGGACCTAGTGTTTATGCATATTTTCCTTATATGGTAGCATGATCTTGCTATACTATCATAGTAATAACTCTAGATATACTTATCTAAAATGACTTGATTCTTTCTTTCAAATAAACTATACACATAATGATATAACATAGTCAACTTTCAGGTCAATATAAGACATATAGAAAACGTGGTGAATTGAATTTTTCCCTATTTTAATGTCATCTCAGTCTGAGTAGGTCTTACATTTTTTGCTATATCTTAAATTGTACAAATCCAAATGCAAAATATATTTATAAAAAGTTACAAAAAACATAAAGGAACATTTTGTATTTTTTACATATTGTCTAATTCAGTCTATAAAGTCATCAAAACAAATGACCAATCTCAAGGAAAGCAGGTTTTCAACATGTTGACAATCAGATGAGTTAAAGGGGCAATATCTCATCAACCATGACACATTTGGCAAAAATATTTTATAAGCATGTAGATAAGACAAAAATATACAACTTTCAAGTTTAACACATCACCAATTTCCAAATCTATGGCCATCAAATTCTTGAAAAATAGAATTATAAGACTTATGAGGTTTCATCGGGTTCAGGGTTAGTCACAATCAATGAGCCATATTTCTTTCCACACAACAAATCAAGTAAAATTGCTTTACAAGTATTTACAAGGCATACAAACCAATAAATTTCATGTTTTTAAAATTTTCTAAATCAGAACATAAGATCATCAAAATATATGAAAACAGCCAGACTGAGAAGATTTCAATTGATTATGAACCAGCCCTAATGAAGGAGGACTGAGAAGATTTCAGTTGATTGTAAACCAGCCCTAATGAAGGAGCCATATCTCCTCACACACACCAAATTAAGCAAAACTGTTTTACATGAATTTATATGGGGCATAAAGATACAACTTTCATATTTTACACTTTCCATAAGTCCTCTTCTAGGGTTATGAAATTATGTGTACAAAATATGCTCTAACAACAAAGCCAACAAAATCATCTATTTTTTCTTTTGAGCTTCAACATCCATACATGAGTTGTACTTCAAATTACTTCATAATTCTTCCTAATCATGCACGTTTAACATTTTATGAGGGAGGAATTTAATGTAGGAAGAAGATAAAATCACTTACCTCTTTTTCCAAAACTAGAAAAGCTTAGGGTTTCCTCCAAGCTAGCCCCTCTCCTTCTTCTTCTTCTTCTTCTTCTTCTTCTTCTTCTTCTTCCATTCTTTCTTTCTATTTTATGCACTCTTTCACATTTTAGGCTCTCCAATTTGATCCTAAAAGATGATAAATTTTGTGTACCTACCCTAATAAGACAAAATCATGTTGTCTCACTACCATTGGTTGGAAGTTCAATATTCCTCTTTTAGTCCCTGTTCTTCACTCTTTCATCACCTCCATCCATCTCTTAATCCCCATATACTCCTTATACTTTTAAATAAGCTCTAAAACACCATTATTTATAATGTTATATCATGCACACAACATAAGATAATTTTCCATGCAACTATACAAACATTACATATATGTTCAAGTGTCCCAAAAGCAATTGTGTAAGTGTCATCATTGTGTTTATCCAAGTCACATATCTAAATGATCATTTATCCATTACAGATGTTCATATGGGATTTCAAATCATTTATGTAATGAATATGTTTATGTAAGAATGCTAATGAATATGGATAGGAATGTTACATTTCTTCCCCTCTTATGAAGAATTTTATCCTCGAAATTAAATACTTGTAAATAAATATAGGTATTGTCATTTAATATTCTCTTCAGTTTTCCATGTATCCTCTTCTTATGAGTGGTTTCTCCATAATGCCTTAACCAAAGGGATTTTCTTGATTTTGGAACTATTTTGTCTTATAACTAATGATTTTCACTAGTTCTTTAATGTAACTTACATCATCTGTAATTGTTATTGCTGGATCCCAAAGTATATGTGTAGCATCAGATTAATACTTTCTTAGCATACTCACATGGAATACATCATGAATCTAAGTCATCACTAGTGGTATTACTAGTTTATAAGCCAATGCACCGATTCTTTCTAGGATCTCATATGGTCTTATGTGTTAAAGATTCAGTTTCCCCTTCTTGCCAAATCAAACTATTCCTTTCCATGGTGAAACTCGACGGAACACTTTGTCTCCCACTTCATATTCCATTTCTCTTATATGTTGGTCTGCGTAGCTCTTTTGCCTTGCTTGTGCTGCTTTAAGTGTGTTTTTGATTATCTTGACCTTGTCCACAGTGTCTTGCACTAGTTATAGCCCTTCTAAAATATGTATCCCTTCTTCATCTTAATAGATAGGACTTCAACATTTTCTTCCATATAGTGTTTCATATGGTGCCATCTACATAGTGCTATGATAATGATTATTATAAGCAAATTGAATCAAGGCCATATATTCATCTCATGCACCTTTGAACTCTATCACCTAAGCTTAATGTATGTTTTATAGTGTATGAATTGTCCTTTTTGATTACCTATCTATCTGAGGATGAAAAGCAGTACTAAAACTCAACTTGGTGCCTGAAGCCTATTGCAAATTGACCTAAAATCGAGATGTAAATCATGGATCACTATTTGATACAATGGATACTAAAATGCTATGTAATCTAACAATTTCATCCACATATTTCTTGGCTAAGTGCTTAAGTGAACTACCCCATCGAATAGGCAACAAGTGAGCTGACTTAGTTAGTCTATCAATGATCACCCATATAACATCATTCTTCTTCAAAGTTCTCAGTAACCCATATGCAAAGTCCATGGTTATTCTTTCCCATTTCCATACTAAAATCGTCAATGGTTTCAATTTTCTAATTAGTGCTTAATGTTCTGTTTTGATCTACTGACAAGTCAAACATGTTGAAACATAGACTGCTACATCTTCTTCATTTTAGGCCACCAAAAATGAGATCACAGGGCATTATACATTTTCGTCATTCCTAGATGCATGACATATGAAGCATTATGTGCTTTTTTTAGGATTTCTCTATACAAGTCATCAACATTAGGCACATAAATACCAGAACCCAACATCAAGGCATCATTTTGAATATCAAAATCACCATGTCTCCCCTATTTTACCATTTCAATCATTCTATGTAACATTGGATCATTACCCTGTGCTTCTTTAATTCAATCATGCAACATTGGCCTCACTTGAAAACTAGTAATCAATACCCCATTCTTTTGTATGTTTAGTTCCATATTCATAGCTCATCATTGAACAAATTAAAACCATGGAAATACCTGTAAATGAGCTACACCACTTCTTGATTTCCTACTCAAACCATCAGCAACCACATTTGTCTTCCCTATGCGATACTCAATGGTGTAATCATAATCTTTTAGTAGTTTTAACCACCGCCTCTGTCTCATATTGAATTCTTTTTGGTTCTTCAAATACTTCAAGCTCTTTTGATTTGTAAATATTTGAAAAGTTTCTCCATATAAGTAATGTCTCTATATTTTCAAAGCAAACACAACGAGGATAAGTTCTAAGTCATGTACTAAGTAAGAAAACTTATAAAGCTTTAGTTGTCTAGATGCATATGCAATTACCTTACCATGTTGCATTAAAACAAACCCTAAACCTTGATAAGAGGTATCACTATATACTACAAATCCTCTATTACTAGTAGGAATGGCTAACATTAGAACAGATGTCAAGCTATCTTTTAATTCATCAAAACTCTCATGACATGCTTTAGACCACTGAGCTGAAGTAACTTAGTCAAATGAGCAGCTATATGGAAAACCCATAAACAAATCGATGATAATTACCAGCTAATCCTAAGAAACTTTGGACTTCTACAACATTCTTTGGGGTTTCCCATTTTACTACTACTTCAATTTTGTTTAGATCCACCTCTATGCCTTTTTCAGAAACTATATGTCCTAAAAATACCACATGGTCAATCCAAAACTCGCACTTACTTAATTTAGCAAATAGTTATTTTTCTCTCAAAATTTGCAACACAATCCTTGAATAGACCAATATGTAATCAAAGAACACAATTACAAATTTGTCTAAGTAAGGTTGGAACACTTTGTTCATAAGAGCCATAAACATAGCTAGTGCATTAGTCAAACTAAATGGCATCACCAAAATTCATAATGCCCATACCTAGTTTGAAAAGTTGTCTTCGATTCGTTTAGGTTTGAAATTTTGAGTTGATAATATCTTGATTTCATGTTAATTTTAGAAAACACATGTGCTCCTTATAACTAGTCAAACAGATTATCTATCCTTGGTAAAGGATACTTGTTCTTCATAATAACCTGATTTAACTGCCTGTAATCAATACACAGTCTCATTATCCTATCTTTCTTTTTAACAAATAATATCGGAGCACCACAAAGTGACACACTAGGTCTGATGAATCCCTTTTCAAGTATTTTCTGCAATTGAGTCTTTAATTCTCTCAACTCAATTAAAGCCATTCTATAAGGTGGAATGAACATCAATGTAGTTCTTGGGATTAACTCAATTATGAATTATATATCCCTATCAAGTGGCAAACCATGTAAGTTAGTTGGGAACACATCTGGAAACTCATTTACCATGAAAATATTTTCAAGTAATTCATTTGTGAACCTTGTGTCTATCACATGTGCCAAACAAGCCTCACAGCCACTTTTAATCATGTGGAAAGCCTTGATAGCAAAAATTAGACATGCAGATACAATTTACCTTTCCTATTGAAACACAACCCTTGTATGATTTAGAGATCCCAAAATAACTTTCATAGTAAAATAATTCGCTATTGCATAATATTTAGACAACTAGTCCATACACAGTATCACATCAAATTCATAGAGTGGCAATAATAATAAATCAACATTCAACTCAATGTCATCAATGTGAATCACATAATCACGACATACCTTATCCATAATCATCATATCTCTCAAAGGAGTACTAACACATAAATGAAAACCTAAAGGTTAATGCTTACTATACAATTGTGATGCCATGTTCAATGAAATGAATGAATGTGTGGAGCCAGGATCAATTAATGCATCAATTTTTAAATCATGGAGAAAAAGTTTACCAGTGATTACTTCTAGAGTAGCAATAGCTTTATGCCTTGTCATGGCAAATACTTTTGCCTGTGCCAGGAGTCTAAAACTCTGACCCTTTGATCTACTCACACCTTGGCCAATTGTGGTTGTTTTACCTCTGCCTTTACCCCTAACGAATGATACTCTAACTTTACTTGCTTTTGAAACTTCAACTATGGACTTTGATGTAGCTTTACCTCCCTCTAATATTCTAGATCTTTCAGGCCAATCTCTAAGCATATGATTAAAAGACCCATAAAAGTAGTACACACCAGTCAATTTTCTACATTCACCTATATGTTGTCTGCCATAATGTACACATGAGGGTCGTTGTTGCATAACTTGGCGTTGACCTCTACCTACATACAATGAAACTCTTAATCCTCTTCCTCTATAGCTAGAGTAAACACCCCTAGCACTGGACTGTGATGGCATATAATCTCCACGTTTACCTTTCATTCTGTTAAAATCTCCCACAAACTCAATAGACCCCCTTTTTACTCTTGCTTTATACTTTCTTTTTCTAATCTTTCCACCCTGATTGCAGCAGCTTTTAGCTTGGTATAATTTTCAAGATCTACAACTATGATCTTATTCTGATCTCATATCTCAATCTCTCTTTAAACTTTCAACATTTGTCTTTGTCAGTGGCTACCATGAAGGATGCATAATGAGATAATTAATTAAATTTTACCTCATACAGTTATAGTCATCTCCCTCTACTTTAGGTTTAGAAATTCCCTTCTTTTACCATCTTTGTACACTTCTGGCATGTAATTATTATTGAACTCACAAAGAAAATCATCTCATGTAAGAACTGGAGGTTGGACATCACTCCAAGGAATGGTTTCCCACCAATCATATGCATCCCCCTATAACAGCAACACTGCATAATCAAAATTTTCTTTTGGTGTGCATGTCATCAAATTCAAAACTCTGTGTGTTCTTTTTAGTCATGTCTCTGCCACTGATGGATTTGTGGTACCACTAAAGTTAACTATACCCTATTTTCTTAATTTGTCATACCTTCTTTTTGAATTTTTGGATCCTGCATTGTTGGTTCACCAATGCTATGTTGTGGTTATCTATGAGATATGTGTTATGCATGATAATGTGTAGAAGATCTAACTCTATAGGTTGATCTCTTAAAGGTTGGCATGATGCTTTTATAAAAGGCTGTTGGACTAGGGTAGTTAACCCTAAGTCTTGGACCTCTTTTGATCTTGACAAAGGGGATTGATCATTTCTAATGATTCAATTTAGTGTTGTTTTATAGCCTTTTTTGTTAGTCTTTAAGTTAGAAGTTGGATAGAAATCTTAGTCTTCAAAAAATGAGAAGTAACTTTTAAATCGCGATCACAATCTAAGATTCACGACCGTGATCCATGAGAAGACTTGCTAGAAGATCAGACAGACAAAATCGCGGAGTCATTCTCGGTCGCAACTCATCCAAAGGAAGAACTCAAAAAGTGACAGACAAATTCGCGGTGAAAAGCTTGCCTCAATCGCGACCGCGAATTTTGAAGTAACTGAAGATGTAATCAAGTCCACAATCATAGCTTGACAAATGTCCTAGGTAATCGTTGGAAGTAAAAAATCGCGATGGGAACTTATTGGTAGCGACTGCTAACCCAAAAGAAGAAGATGAACACTTTTGGCAGAGGAATTTGCGTCCTGTACAAGATAAATCACGACAGCTACTTTTGAGAGCAGGTGAAAGGCAACGGCTATATTTTTCTGGTGAACTAATCAGAAGTTGCCACATGGACTAGCTGTTAGACACAAACAGAGGTTTTCTTGTGGAATTTAGAAATCACGACTGCTAATGAGTAGTAATGACTGCGATTCATGACTGTCAAGCATTTAATGCGAAAATTTATCTAGTACATTTTGATAATTTTGTACTAGTTTTATTTCAACGTCTCTTTGGTGGGTAGAGCCTATAAATACCTCACCAAACAGATGTAAATGCAAGAGAATTAATAACTTTGTACCCAAATTCTTGCAATTTTGCTACTCACTCTTTTCCATTCTTTAAGTCATTGTTAGGTGTGAGCATAAACACCAAGTGTAATAGGTTATAGTGTGAGCTTGTCAAAACATTAAGATAGGTTGTTGTGTGAGCCTGTTAAAACACAAGTTGTAAAGATTGTTGTGTAAGCCTCAAAACACAAGTGTATAGGTTGTTGTGTGAGCCTTCAAAACACAAGTGTAAAAGTTTGGTGTAAGCTTTAAAACACCTTTGAAAGATAGTGGAATATCCAATTTCTAAGAATTAGGGAGTGGACGTAGGGTCGATTATACCCAAACCACTATAAACCTTGTGTTTCCTCTCATCTCATTTCCCTTCTCTTTTTCAATTTTAATTCGTATACACCAATTTAATCCCTCCCCCCTCCCTCCTTCTTCATGCCTAGGGCCAACAAGTGGTATCAGAGCCTCACTTCACAATCAAACCTTCATTTGGTGAACAAAGATCATGGCACAAAAGGAAATTTACTCACAACTCAAGCCACACTTTGATGGAATAGACTATACTCATTAGAAGTATAGGATGGAGATCTATCTTGACATAGAGGTGGTGGACCTTTGGGATGTGGTCATCAAGGAATGGAAGCCACCCACCAAAGTTATGGATGGTAATGAAGAATTAATCCCAAGGGAAGAATGGGTTAAAGCTCACCGAAGATCAAATGGCAAGAATAAGAGAGCAATGGATATTCTTCTAAGCTCACTCTCTAGAGAAGAAATTAGAAGAGTACAACATTGTCAAACTACACATGTCATTTGGAAGACTCTAAAGAACTATTATGAAGGCACAACTCTAGTCAAATCAAGCCATTTGGAGATGTATGTCACCGAATGGGAGCTCTTCATGATAAAGGACAATGAGAGCATCACACAGATGACAAATAGGCTTTTGTCCATTGTCACCAACATGAAGAAATTTGGAAGAATTCTTACTATCTATGAGGTAAACACAAAAATCCTTAAAACTCTTCCTCTAGATAAATTTGGTGCTAGAGTTTGCAACATACAATAGTCTAATCGAGAAATTGGAAAGGTTCTAACCGATGTGTTGATAGGCAAACTCTTAACTCATGAGTTGGCCTTATAAAAAGATGAACAAATAAAGAAGTTAAGAGGCCAAGGAGACAACCCGAAGAAAAAAAGAAAAACCATTGCTTTTAAACCTTCAACAAAAGAGGAGGTAGAGATCACCTTAAGTAATGAAGAAAGGGACAAGGAGAAGTAGAAAAGTTTTTCAGCCACTTGGGATGATAGCTCAAGTGAAGAAGAAGAAGGAGAGGTTGTCAACATATGCTTCATGGCACAAGAAGATTTTTCAAATGAGGTAAGTACTTCTTCTCATTCCAATTCTAATTTTGAATTTGATGAGATAGATGAAGAGCTTCTAGAGACTCTAACCATGAGATGTGACAAGTACAAGTCATAAGTGAAAATTTATAAGAAAACGTGCTCAAAATTATAAAATGAATACAAGACTCTTAGTGATCTTGTAAATGAGTTGAGGACTTCTAATGAAGAACTCAAAAATTTAGTAGAAAGACTTTCCACTTCATCTTCTTCTATGGCTTCATTAAGAAAGGAGAATGACACTCTTAAAGGAGAAGTCATTGAGCTTAGAAGCTCAATCTCTAAGTTCCATAAAGAAAAGAAGCTTTGGACACATTGATTGTGTCACAAAGACTACCACTAGTTAGACATGGTTTAGGCTTTAATGGAGCCTTCTCATCATCTCAAACTACATTTGTTAAAGCTTCACAACCTCAAACCTTAAACATTGAGGTAATTGGGAAGAAAAGTGCTCCTAGCACTAAGCTTCCTAAGCCTAAGGGCAAAGGGAAGGCTCCCCAAAGCTTTAGAGTTGAGACTCAAAGAGCTCACCATGCCTACATCTACAACAAAAAGTATGTTCATTCTTATAAAAAAAATTTCTACTCCTACTCATCATTCATGTTCATGCATGCATTCATATGACCATGGTATGAGAAGGCCTCCTACTCATACTAAATTTATGCAAAGGAGAAAGACTTCTAAGTATAAACTCCAATGCCATTATTGCATGAGATTTGGACATATTAACATTCATTGTTTCATTAGAAAGGCTCACCTCAAATTAGAGCACCCTTCAAACTCTAACCCTCCAGGACCCAAGTATGCTTGGGTACCTAAGAAAAGGTAACTCACTTTTGTTGTGTAGGGGAATGTGTCAACCACCAAATCAAGCAATTTGCATATGGATAGTGGATGTTCCAAGCACATGATTGAAAATAGAAAGTTATTCACGATATTAAAAGAAAAAGAGGGTGGAGATGTCACATTTGGTAATAATGCCAAGGGTAAGGTAACTGGCATTGGAACCATTGGTAAGAATGGATGTTCTTCAATTGATAATGTTCTTTTGGTTAATGGCTCACAACATAATTTGTTGAGTGTGAGTCAATTATGTGACAAAGGTAATAAAGTCACCTTTGATCCTAGGGAATGTTGAGTCACCACTTTTGTGGATGATGAGGTTATTTTCAAGGGCAAAAGGAAAGGCAATACCTACTCAATTAACTTGGACAATTTGGCTAACCAATCTTTTAAGTTTCTTATGTCTTTATGCAATGAACCTTGGTTGTGCCATAGAAGGCTTGGACATGCAAGCATGGATCTTCTTCAAAGCCTATCCAAAGGAAAGTTAGAGGAAGGGCTTCCTAAGCTAAATTTATCCAAGGACAAGACATGTGGTCCATGCCAAATGGGAAACCAACATCATGCCTCTCACAAAGCCAAAAATGATGTAAGTATATCTAGACCACTACAACTTATCCATATGGACTTAATAGGACCAACTAGAAGTGCCAGCTTGGGTGGAAAATATTATGCACTAGTCCTTGTAGATGACTATTTTGGCCCTTAGCACTAAGAAAGGGGGTTGAATTGGTATGTGAAAATTAAAAATAGAAGAGTAAAAGAGAAATGAAGACACACTATTTATAGTGGTTCGGGTATAATCGACGTTACGTCCACTCCCTAATCCTCAGTAATTGGGTATTCCATTAACTATCAATGGTGTTTTCAAGCTCACACCAAACTTTTACACTTATGTTTTCTAAGGCTCACACAATAACCTTTACACTTATGTTTTTCAGGCTCACACAATAACCTCTCTAGAGTGTTTTATCAGGCTAACACTTCAACCTTTACAAATGGTGTTTATGCTCACACTAAACAATCAATTAAAGAAGAGAAAAGATTGAGTAGCAAAATTGCAAGAGTTTGGGTTAGAAATTAATGAATTCTCTTGCATTTACATATGTTTGGTGAGGTATTTATAGCCTCTACCTACCAAAGAGACATTGCAATAAAACTAGTAAAAAATCTTCAAAGTGTGCTAGACAAATTTTGCATTAAATGCTTGACAAGCTTCATTCGCGGTTGCTATTACTCTTTTGCGGCAGCAAATTTTAAATTTCCATACGGGAGCCAAAAATTGCGATGAAAAATCCCATTTGTGTCTAATGGCTAGTACACATGGCGGCTTCTCATTAGTTCACCAAAAAAATATAGTCGTTGCCTTTCAACAGCTAAATAAAAGTAGCAATCGTGAATTACTTTGTGCAGGATGCGACGAAGGACGCGAATTCGTCTGCTAGAACTTGCATTTTCCACTTCACAAATCGTGGTTGCTACCAACACATAGCCTTCGCAATCTTTGTCTTTCAATAGTCACCTGGGACACTTGTCATGCTCTAATTTGTGGACTTGCTGCCATTTTGAATTACTTTGAAATTTGTGGTCACGATTGAGGCGTGACACATACTGCCAATCCATTTGGAATTTTTTGACTCTTTCATTTGAGTGAATCGCGGCCAAGAATGGCTCTGCCATTTTGCCTGCCTGATTTTCAGCATGTTTTAAAATGAGTCGCGATCGCGAATCCTAAATTGTGGTCCTGATTTACATGTTACTTTTGAGTTAATAACTCTTTTCATCTTTTCTTGAGAGATTTATCTATTTTTGTAAAATCAACACTTATTTGAAATATTAGTGATGATCAATATCCTTTGTCAAGATCAAAAGAGGTTCTAGACTTAGGATTAACCATCCTAGTCTAACAATCTCTCCCTTTTTTATTTTGACAACTTGGATTGATCTAAAGTAAAAAAAAAAAAAAAAGTATAGAAAAGTAAAATTGAATCAAACTTAGAATACTTAAGATGCTTTAGTAAAGATTTCTAAGTGTGAAGCTAAGTTGCTCCCCCTCAACTTATGCACTCACTCTCCATTAATTAGTTATCTCTCTTTTGGATAATTTTTCACTCGTATCTTATCTTATCTTATCTCTCCCCCTTTGGCAAGATCAAAAAGGTTAGATAAGACTAAATATAATTAAAGGGAAAGTTAAGGCATAAATTATTAAAGAGCATAAGAAGAAGTACGAAGCAAAAATATGCAAGGAACAAACACTATATTTATCATAAAGATAAAAGTAATTGCTCAACACAAAGATATGCAAAAAGAACAAACTTTTATAGATATATCAAATGTGGGATCACAAAGTTTTGTATTACAAAATGTAAACTAAGAAAAGATAATATAAAAAGATCCCTAAACTAGAAAGTAGAGGATTCATTATCATCACTGGAAGTGTCTCCAACTTGTTCATCGCTGGCACCTTCAGCTTCTTTACCATCTTCAACCTCATCATTGTCGACTTCCTCTTGAGTATCTTCGAATTCTGTAAAGTCTGAAAGATAGCAAGGTGGAACTCCGAGTTTCTCTTAGAGATCCACCATATCGCCTTGGAGGTGAAAGAGTAATAGAGATCGTCTCTTCATCATCCGCATAAACTTATCAAGCTTACTGTTAATGGTGGAGAGAGATATTTGGGCCTTAGGCTTAGGTGGTGAAGGAGCAGAAGGAGAAACATCTTCAAGACATAGACGCTTTCGCTTGGAAGCTTATGAGCTCTCCATACGTTGAGCTCCAAAAGCGCCAAAAAGATATGCATAGGAATCTGGATGAATTGTCTTGGCGTTGATTAGGTAAGTGAGGTCCAAAAAGTTTTGAGATGGTAGATACTTCTTGGTGAGTAGCTTCTCCTTATCTCATCAAGGGCTCCCACAGATCAGTAGATTGCAGTGACGTGTGATGGGAGCAGAAATTGACTCTTTGGCTTCGTGCCCATGTGGATTAGTTGATCCATGAGATAACTGCCAGTTTGGAGTAGTTTGTTCTTCACGAGACAGAAGAGGAATGCAAGATCCTTTTCTGAGACCTTCTAGTTCCCATCACCTCTTGCATTGATGGAGAAAGTGATGATTCAATGAAGAATCCACATAGGTAAAGTCTTTATGTGCTTTGGGAGAGAGGATCTTAGATAGTGTCTCACTTCAATCTAAACTTCTACCAAAAACTCTGAGTATATAACATTGAGAGCTGAAATAATGAATGGAATGTGCTCACTGATTTGGAGGTTGAAAAGGGAGGACAATTGCTCAAAGGTGATGAAGTACGGATCCCCAAAGGCGCGAAAGATGAGACCGTACTGCCCTGCAGGAGATTCCACTTTGGGGCTCAATTGAACTGTGCATATGAATTCTCGGACTATCTCTTCATACCCCGATTCATCTCTAAAAATGAATTCATTCCAGCAAAGGTTAGATAGGAATGCTATGATTTCGTTGTTTAACCCAAAGGTTTCAAGTAGAAAGGTGGAGGGTATTTTGTTGGGTAGGATGACTTTGGAGAGATTTGCCTTATATCTCTCCTTTTCTTCATGAGTCACTCCCTTTATGTAGATGAGGGAAGGATGAGTAGAAGGTTGTGTTATACTCTTGCCTTTCTCAGCTCTGGAAGATTTCTTTAGAGCCATGAAGAACTTGAGAGAATTTGAGAGATTTAGAGAGTGATTTAAGGAAGAGAAGATGTTTGGAGTATATGTGATAAAAACACTGTTGAAGGGGGTATATATAGCCCATGAAGAGGTGTATCGATGGCTAAAAATGACTAGAAAAAGATTTATGAAGGGTTGAAAACAGTTGGCCATCAAATCACTTAAATGTGAGGCGGTTACTCTAATTCGCGTTTGCGAATTTTCTACTTGCGACCTCGAATTCCAGAAAATATGAGTAACGAACAAAATTTCCTTGGGAATACGAGCTGTAACGGTCAGAATTTTGAAATTGATGACTGAAATTAGATGTGGAAAGAGATTTCGCAATCGCGAATTGATATTTGACAGTCGAGTGAAATTGACTTGTAATTCGTGACCGTGAAGAAAAAATAGTGATCACGAATTGTCAGTCAACAAGGATAAGAATGAAAGATTTTGAAAAACTTGTGATCCACTAGAAATTAATAATAAAACCATCCATAACAATCATCAATCAAACATATCACACATATCACAATTAAACATAAGATCAAATTAAAATTTTCACTTGAGGGACCTTCCATCAAGCATTCCCAATTCTCTCTTAATGAAGTTCATCCTTTCTTCATTTAGAGGTTTAGTGAAAATATTTATAAGTTGGTGATTAGTGTCAATGAATTCTAACACAACATCACATTTTTGCACATGATCTATAAGAAAGGGATGTCTAATATCTATGTGTTTACTTTTAGAGCGTTGGATGGGATTCTTTGAAAGATTAATAGCACTGGTATTGTCACATTTGATAGGAATGTGATCAATTGTTTTACCAAAGTCCTTTAATTGTTGTTTTGTCCAAAGAACTTAGATGCAACAACAACCTGCAGCCATATACTCAACTTCCACGATGGACAAGGCAACCGATACTAAACCAAGAGACTAAACAATCTCCTATAAATTGGCAAGTCCCAGAAGTGTTTTTTCTATCTAAGAGACTTTCTATGCAATCCGCATTTGAATACCCTACTAGGCTAAAGAATGTGTTCCTAGGATACCATAGTCCTAAGTGAATAGTACCATGAAAATATTTGAAAATTCTCTTTACAGCATTCAAATGAGACTCTAGGAGAGGATTGAAACCTAGCACACATGCAAATACTAAACATTATATCCGACCTAGAAGCAGTAAGATACAGTAGAGATCCGATCATACCTTGATATCCCTTTTCATTTACCACTATACCCAATTCATCCTTGTCTAGCTTGATGGTACTACTCATTAGAGTTTTTGCTACTTTGCATCCTTCCATGCCAAATTTCTTTAGTATTTCCTTTATGCATTTGGCTTGGTTGATGAAGATCCCTTCTTTGAGTTGCTTGATTTGTAGACCAAGGAACAATTTGAGCTTTCCCATTATGCTCATTTCAAATTCCCTAGTCATACACTTAGCATAATCTTCACAAAGGGATTCATTAGTAGCACCAAAGATAATATCATCAACATAGATTTGGACAATTAAAGTGTCATGCTTGTGCTTTTTAACAAATAGTGTAGTATCAACCTTTCCTTTCTCAAAATCATTTTGTAAAAGAAACAAACCAAGCCTTTCATACTAAGCTCTTGGAGCTTGTTTCAATCCATACAAGGCTTTGTTTAATTTGAAAACATGGTTTGGAAAACAATGTGATTCAAAATCGAGAGGTTGTTCAACATAAACTTTCTCCTCAATAATGCCATTTAAAAAAGCACTCTTAACATCCATTTGAAAAAGTTTAAAATTTATATGACATGCAAATGCTAAGAGAATCCTAATGGCCTCTAATCTTGCTACGGGGGCAAAAGTTTCATCATAGTCTATGCCTTCCTTTTGGTTACATCCCTTAGCAATCAATCTAGCCTTGTTTCTAGTGATGACACCTTGCTCATCTAACTTGTTCCTAAACACCCACTTACAGCCTATAATTGGGTGTTCCTTAGGCCTAGGGACAAGTTCCCATACTTTATTTCTCTCAAATTGGTTGAGTTCTTCTTATATAGCAAGTACCCAACTTTCATCATCAATAGCCTCATCAATTGACTTTGGCTCTAGTTGAGAAACAAATGCAAGATTATTATCTAAACGATGAAGTTGAGATCTAGTACTTACTCCCTTAGAGGTATCACAAATAATCAAGTCCTTGGGGTGATACTTGGAGAATCTCCAATCTTTGGGTAGCTCTTGACTTGGTTCATCTTTTTGTTGATGTTGTGGTTCCTTATTCATCCTTGATGATTCACCTTTCTTATTGTCTTTATCATCTTTTCTTATAGTTTCTTCTAATTCTAACTTTTCATGATCACCTACAAGATCAACAACAAAAATATCTTTCCCAAGATCAAGTTTACTTGATTCATCAAAGACAACATTCATAGACTCTTCAACTATCATAGAACTTTTATTGAAGACTCTATATGCCTTGTTTAAGGTGGAATAGCCTAAAAATATTCCTTCATTAGTCTTGGAATCAAATTTCCCAAGATTATCTTGGTATTCAAAATATAGCACTTACATCCAAATACTCTTAGATATGAGATCTTGGATTTTCTACCATTCCATAGCTCATAAGAGGTTTTTTTAAGAATGGGTCTTTTAAAACTCTATTTGCAATATAACATGAGGTATTGATGGCTTCGACCCAAAAGTGATTAGGTAATGAATACTCATTGAGCATTGTCCTAGTCAATTCTACCAAAGTCCTATTTTTCCTCTCTACAACACCATTTTGTTGTGGTGTTCTAGGAGTTGAAAAATTATGAAAAATTTCACTCTCCAATCAATAATTTTCAAATGATTCATTTTGAAATTATTTTCCATGGTCACTTCTAATAGAAGTTATGAAGTAACCTCTTTAATTTGAAACTCTTTTTACAAAGCTTTTAAAAGCATCAAAAGAATCATTCTTATGAGCTAGAAAAGATACCCAAGTAAACCTAGAGTAGTCATCTACAAGGACTTGTGCATAATTTTTTTCACCTAAGCTAGCACTCCTAGTAGGTCCTATCAAGTACATGTGAATAAGTTGAAGTGGTCTAGATGTGCTTACAATATTTTTTGATTTGTAGGAGGCTTGATGTTGCTTCCCCATTTGGCATGGGCTACATGTCTTGTCTTTAGTGAATTTTTGCTTAGGAAGGCCTTCCACTAACTTCCTTTTGGATAGGCTTTGGAGAAGATCCATACTTGCATGCCCAAGCCTTCTATGCTATAACCAAGCTTCATTGCCTAAAGACATGAGACACTTGAAAGATTGGTTAGCCAAATTGTCTAAGTCAATTTAGTAGGTATTGTCTTTCCTTTCACCCTTGAAAATAACCTCATCATCCACCAAAGTGGTGACTCGGCATTCCCTAGGAACAAAGGTGACCTTATTACCTTTGTCACACAATTGACTTATACTCAACAAATTATGTTGTAAGCCACTAACTAATAAGACATTATCAATTAATGAACAACCATCCTTACCTATGGTACCAATGCCAATTACCTTACCCTTGG
>CATIWR010027613.1:0-16834 GCA_949677035.1 Omphalea diandra
TATATATATATATATATATATATATATATATATATATTTCTAAATCTCCACTCTTAACTCACAATACTATGACAAAAGCCTATGACAAAATGCACTTCCACCACAATCACCCTTCACAACTTAATATAAGTATTAAAATAACATAACATGTTAGAATAAAAATTAACCTAATATTTAATAATTCAATAATTAATAATAATATTGAATAATTAAATAAAAGGTGATGTTCAATATATAAAAATTACCTAATTCTTTATTTAATAATTTTAATTTTAATTAATTTTTTATATACTAAATGTAATTAATTAATATTTAATATACAAAATAAATTCAATAAATTATCTAATATTTAGTTTACAAAATATATTCAATACTTATAAAATATTTCTTAATTTCATATTTAATAACACAATTACTATTTAATTTCTACTTTTTAATTAAATATAAAACTTATTTATAAAATTAGTTTCCTAATAATTACTTCATAATATCATAATTATTCATAATATTAAATATAAAATATAAAATATCTATTAATTTTATATTTAATAACCAAATTACTAATTATTTTCTAATTTTTTAATTACATATAAATTTAATTTATACAAACACTTTCCTAATCATTTATTCATAATTTCATAATTATTTATAAAATTAAGTACATAAATATAAATTATCTCTTAATTTCATAATTACTAACAAAATTGCTAATTAATTTATAATTTATTAAATAAATATAAAATTTATTTATAAAATTAGTTTCCTAAAATAATTTAATCATAATTTTATACATATTTCTAAAATAATTACAAAAATATAAAATGTCTCATAATTTCATCTTGAATCACATAATTATTCATTTATTTACCAATTAAAACAATAAAAATTTATATATAATTTCATAATTAACTAAGTAATTACTAATAAAGATACTAGTTTTATTTTGTGCTTAATTTTCCCAACATTAATTACTGTACAATTATTTTCCTAAAAAATTAACTAATTTCCCAAACAATTATAATATCAATTAATATTACTTAATTTTTAATTAATCTATATCCTAAAATCATTAAAAATATAATTTTCCTAAAAATAACTAATTTCCTCAATAATATACAAAATAAATCATTATACTAACAAAATAATTAAACACCATTAGCTATATATAAATCACTATTAGCTATATACTAATAAATCAATATTTAACCTAATAATTAAACAAAATAATTATAAATTTACTAAAATAATTTATTACTAATTATCCTATACATACCTTGTAGATATTTAACATAAAAACTGGGAGGAAGAGATAGTTGAGAGAAAACTATTCGGATCCAAGAGGAGAAGGAGGAGATGCGTTGGTGGATAGAGAAATAGAGAGAAACAACCTTGACGTGGGGGGGGGGGGGAGGGGAGGGAGGGGAGTCTTTCTGATGGCAATGGAAGAGAACGAGGGGAAGGAGGAAGGTGTTGGCGATGACATTAGGGAGATAAAGTCACGTGGCATGAGTGGGGGGAATAGAGAAGAAAGAGGAATGATAGGGAGGGAAGAAGGTTAGGGGAAAAAGAAAGGGAATAAAAAGCAAATATTCCTTATGGACAAAATGTTTCATCAGTGAGGAATAAGTGGTCGCCATGTCTTAGGTAGTCTATCTCCATTTTGTGATGGACTACCATCCATTGTGAATTTGCAACATAATCTTTCGTCATTATATTAGCAACAAAATATTCCAATACAAATGACTTGGTATCATTGTGGTGCCAACTTGGCGCCACAATTAACTTTGAGCTTAGCGACAGATCTTTTAGTCGTCATTAATAAACATTGTCCATTGTAATTCTCTTGTGAGTCCATAGGAAATCAGTGATGGAATAATTTGATTGCTAATTTCATAGGGATTTTGAGTTTTTTCTTCTTTTTTTTTTTTTAGTGTAAGGAGTTTTAGAAGGGAGAGGGTGTGAATAAGATTATGACAATAAATTTAGACTTTGAAAGTTAGTGATAAGAGAATCACAAAGCGAGAAGGAGACAAAGATTTATAAAAGTTTAGCCTCATCTTGGTCTACCTTAACTCCTTTGGTATGCCATAAAAATTTTCACTAGGATAAGTAGCTTAGTACAATAGCTTATCAAGTGCTAACTGAAACCTTGACAAAGGTGAATTTGCAATTATCGCTTAAATTTTACAAGGGGAATTTGTAGATACCATCAAAATCTATGTAAGATAGTTTTCAATAACTTTCTAAGGCCTACTCAGGATATAGTTTAGGCATTATCTTAATTTTTTCACAATAACATACAATTTTTTAAGTTATCCAACACAAGCTTTGATCCTCTTATAAAAATTATAAATGTTGTCTAAAAAAGGATCACTCATTAACATTTAGGTTACGATTGATCTGATGAGCCACCACAAATCCATACTTTTTATCAACTAGCATCCATAAGGTGTCTACCTCTCTTTTATTCTTCATGCATTAAAGAAAAAATAAATCTTATGTGATGCAGTTTCCATTTCATTATATGGGTAATTCAAAGTGCATAACTCTTAATTTTTGGTATGGAATTATTCCATCTGTTATTGAAAGCAAAAAATAATTTAGGATCAACTTGAATTCTATTGGCTGCTCATAATATCCCAGTTCTAACACTCCAAAGCATTAAGCTATTTCTTTAGGAATTGGTGTGTATTCTTTACCCTTCAACTAGGAAAACATAGACCTTACCTCTTCTATGCTTCATAGTGATCTCTTTAAACCCTTAGAATTATTAATAACTCTACAATGAGGTCTAGATGCATTGTCTTCTTAATCTTATAGAAAAATTCCCATCCAATAGCTTTCGTGAGATCCATAATTAGCTTAAAAAGATTATACCTAGCCAAGTTAGTCCACTTGATAAACTTCCCTCAGTTTATTTTTCTTTTAGTTATTCTTTTTGTTAGGTATGTCTGTTCTTTTCGTCTAAATCCTAATATGAGAGGTTTATAAAGTGAGGAAGTTAAAACTTGAGTATATGTCTTGGCTAGGGTTTTTGTGAGCTTTTAGCTTCCTTATCTCTTGAAAGTTAAAGGAGTTGAGGATTGTTCTTCTATTGTCTTCTCCTTTACTTTTTCTATACTTAGAGACTTTTTCCTTACTAAAAGTCTACCTTTACTTAAGCTAGATGAGGTATCAAGTTTATGGTTATTCTTAGCTCATTATTTTACCTTCTTATGTTTGTCTACCTTAGGTGCCAAGAAGTTTTAATTGAGTTTAATAAATGCTTGAAAATAAAAAATAATTGTGATAGAAAAAAAGAAGAAGCAAATTTTAGGAATATTTACAAAATTTAAATCACATGGCAGTTAAGTTTTTAAATCATAAAATTGAGGACTATTAAAACCCAATTAATGGGTGTTGGTTCTACTTTAACTATCACTAAATATAGTCGTTGTAACATCATTTAACACTTAATAGGTGAATGATCATGGTTGTTTCTCAATAGTATGGAAATTTTTTTGCTAAAGATCATGGAAATATTTTAATGATAATATAATACTGCTAATTTCTCTAGATTTTCAATGACTCATTCAATGGGCATTAAAGTTGCTTAAATGATTTAAGACATATTTTAAACATTTTTAAAATAATGATGTCTTGCTTAATTGAATTCGATGGACTATAACTTCCATGAACTTAATTGGCATAAACAAATTTATAAAATGCCATTGTACTTATCCTCAAAGGATGAAGTTTCAAGTATTGTGTTAAATGACATATATATAAAGGACATTTTATGAATGCAATAACATATATGAGCTAAACTAGCACAGGCATATTAAGGCATAAAGTGTACCATTTATAGATTTCACAAGGTATTCCCATCAATTAGGCTAAGTTCCCATTTAATAAATTAGATGCTTTGATCGTTCAATGGCTTTCTAAAATATCTATCAATTGATGGTTAGTTTTCACAAATTTAAGTATAACATCTTCATCATTAATATAATCTCTATTAAAATTATGCCTAACATTTATATGCTTATATGAGCTCCTTGATATTTGCTTGAATGAGTGCAATCTTGTTAGTGGCTCTTAAACTTTTTATTGACTATTGGGGGGTCGATATAACATAGGGTCATACTTTGGCACAACCCTAAGTGGTGTCATATAAAAGGATCAATAGGGGATCTAAGGGTAGGCTTCTCAATTGGCAAAGCCTATGCAATGAATCAAATGATCAATGGGGGACCTGAAAGAATAGTACTTTAATAATACCCTCAAATGCTTGATTGAAGCTACCACTTGATTTTGGTTTGGATAAAATTATGAATGAGGATGGATTATAATCTAATTATATTAAGAAAAAGGTCTAACCCATCTTTATCCCATTAAATATTAGATTTGAGAATTGGGTACAACTTCAAGAAGAGGTTAGGAACCCCAAGTCTTTTAGATTTAGGAATTTAACTTTCAAGAATTTATGGTTCATATTTATAAGTTTTATTCTCATCAATTACTTAGTCCATATTAGAATGACCTTAACCATTCATTTGGTGATATTTCACATTTCCATAATAAACAAAATAACTACATGCATTCACCATGAAAATGAGGTAGTATATAATCATGTAGAGGTGTTTATGCAATCATTAATCAAAGCAACAATATGAAAATTCCAAGTCTCATAACCTATAATGAGCAAACACAAGTGTTAGGAGTTGTTAAAAAAAGGAGATTTTTACCTTTAAACATAACTTAAATGGAAAGACCATACCCTTTTTTTACCTTATTGGTGAGATTGTTAAATCATAATCATCAAATACCCATTATATATGCAATAATAATGTATTATATTAACACATAAGTATGTTACCCCTAATGTAAAAATATACTCAAATGTTTATCCGAAGAAAATGCAACATACTCATGATCTACATAATGCCATATAGGGTGTGTGCATGTGGGATAACACTTAAACGAATCATACATCATTATGGATAAAATATGAAAGAGAATCATGGGATCCTTAGTATCCAAAACCTCACCCTTACAACTTCCATTCACAAGCACATCAAAAACAAAAGAAAGGCGCATTCCTAGCCATGGTAAAAGTTAGCAAATACTTCTCAAACTAGTGTGTACATACAGTAATAAGATAAGCCACATGCAGTAAATGGATAAAATGTGAAAAGAAACCAAAAGTCATAAGTGTTAATAACCTCCCTCTAACAACTTTTTTTTAATAAAAAGATGAAGAAAATCAGAAATTAGCCACAATAAAGGTTAAAGTACATCCTTAAAAGGTTATATGTGTAAGTATGATGGGAAACAAGATGGAATGCATATCAAATAGGCAAAAAAACTAAAGACAAATCCAAGGATCATTAGCTTTATAACGTCCCCCCATCACCTTCCATTCATACATTCCAACATAAAAGGGGACAATAAGGTGAAGCCTTAGCCATAAATAAGGCTAAGAAACACCATAAAATTGCATTTAATCGTAAAATATAGTTGAACATAGGGAAAATAAGTGTTTGGTTGTTACAACATATATTGTTCCATAATAAATAAAATATAGAAATATATTAAGTAAATATATTAGAGTAAATACATTAGAATTTGTAATATATTTATAAATATATAACATAAAGAAAGAATAAAAAATTTCAAGAAGAAAGAGAAAGAGGCCTTTGTTTTAAGTCGTGCCTATGAGTAGCAGTAGTGGTCTGTGCAAAACATAAAGATGTCTATACAAATAAGTAGGTGTTTGTACAAACCTCTAGGTCTACCACTGATAGAAAACTCTAAAGGAAAAAGAAGAAGAGGAAGGAAAAAGAGGGGGGAAGAAAGGGCATAGAATGGTATGAGAGTTAGCTTATGTGTTTTAAAGGCACCTCAAATAGTATTTTCCTTCTCCTAAAAGCAAAGATTCTAATACAAAAAGGGATTTTTGTTCAGTCTTTTACCTTGAACCTTGAGTGTATGTGTATGGCAATTAGGGCTTTTATGTATAGAGAAAATATTAAAGGTCTAAGCATTCAAGTTGGCATCAATTTTTTAGGAAAAAATTAGCCACCTCAACCTACTAAAAGGGAGGGTATTTATATGGAGGAAAAGGGTGCATTTGTGCTACATGGCATATATTGTACCTTATCCTTCTCCCTCTCTCTTTATGTGGATAAGATCACTAAATATTTTAGAAACTAGGGTTTTGAAGTTATTTGTGTTGCCAAGAGGTTGTCTATATAGCTAACAATTTGGCCATATAACCAATCGGGCTATCTTGGTCACTATTATTGGAATTGCATGTTATTTAGCAGCATGTTATTTAGCATTCCATAGGTTATTTGTACAACCATGTAAGTTAATTGTACAATAATGTACTTAGCTATATAGACAGCTTATGAAAGCTCATAATTGGTGGTTTTTCATTTGAGTGTTTATAAAGTAGGTTTGGTTTAAGATATGTCTAAGCTTTGCCATTTTTTGGGCATTATTTTCTTCACCCATTTAGGGATGAACTTAACATTGTTCTTATCACTGGGCTCATATCCTAATAATATAAAAAAAAAAAATTAATGCTCATAATTTACCCCCTGATTTATAGAGCTTGGAAAATGATATGTTGATAAAACGGTCATTGCACAAGACATATCGAAGCATTCAACATAAATGTAAATACCAAAAGAAGGATATATAAGGATATGATATTTTAGTAACTTTAAGCAAGTACTAAGGTAGGTTCTTAACAGCTCTTAGTAGGTACCAAGATTAAGGTAAACAATCTTCTTAATAACTCTTTAGTAGGTACTGAGATAAACTATGTCTTTAGCAACTCTCTAGTAAGTACTAAATTGTGTCATATTTTTAATAGGTACGAATGTAGTCTCTTGGTAACTCTCTAGTGGAAAATATGGTTGGTTCTTAGCAGATCTCAATAGTACTAAGGTTGTACTCATCTTTTGACAACTCTTAATAGGTACCCTATAGTGGACCATCTCCTTAGCAACTCTTTAGCAAGTACTAAGGTATGCTCTTAGCATCTCTCTAGTAGGTACCTAGGTTGTATTCAACTTTTTGCAACTTTCTAGCAGCTACTAGGGTAGTTCATTGATGACAGCTGCGTGCTATATAAAAAATCCTTAAGCTACATGTGCACAGGGTAGAAGTAATAAACTGCACTTATGAGTACGAATCTCATTCCAACGAGGATCAAATTTAAGTACTAAATATCTTATATCTTATATTATCTAGAGAATTAATAAAAGATGATAAAGAAAATTGTAAGTAAGAAAATTAAGTAAAACACTAATAGTAATAAGAAATAATCAAAGGATAAGAATGGCTAGGGGTTCAACTTCACTTGATGATCTTCTATTAATTACCTAATCCTTGTCTAATTGGTTCATGCAATATGTGTTGTTATTGAGTCACTAAGGTAATCAATTAATCCCTCTTAAGTAGAAATTGACATACAAAGGCATGTTAAGCTAACTTAAAAACTAGATATCATGCAATTGCCTCACAAAGCAAGACTCTATGAATGACAATGGTTTGTTAAGGTTCCTTAACTCAATAACAAAATAAGGAAATTGTTCAAAGATTCATTCTATGAAAAGCATCTCTCTATTATCGATTCACAAAACTAAGATGATCAATGTCCAATTAATTAAACATGAAGCACTCAATAATTGATAGCACCAAAAATGAAAAAAACTAAAAAGACTTAGATTAAGAAGACCTAATAAAAGTCATACAAAATCCATTTACAACCCTAGCTAAAAATAGTTTAGTTCATAATGAAGTAGAACAATGAGAAAAGAAACTAATTAAATCAGGCCCAAGAGTAGCCATGAACTTTTTCTTGATTTTCTTGATCACTTGCACATTGTCTCTCTCTGACTCCTTAAAGAAAACCATATTGAATGATATTCTCTGCCTTAGGTTAATCCTTTATGCCCTAATTTTGGTTTATTTTCTCCTTTAAAAAGTGCTCAAACCATTTTCTCAAAAATGAGAAAGCTTGTGGTGCTTTAAAAGGAAGAGAATCCTTATAGTAATAAGTTTGTGATTCTGTCTTTAATGAGATGCACGACCATGTGACATGGTCATATGTCTTAGTGATTGAACCATGCACTTCTTAGCCATCTAGGATGCATGATCATGCTTCAAAACCATGTGTTTTAGTTCTCTTCTACCTTTCTTGAGCAACTAAGGCACATGATCATGCTTCAAGGTTATACCCTTTTCTTTTATCACCTTTATCACCTTAATCCTCATTTTCCTTCTCTTTAACCTATAAAATATCAATAATCATATATTAGGTCTATAGATATGCAAAATTAAATGGTAATGAACAAACATTAGGGGAATTTAACTATAAAAAAATGATGAATATGATACTAAAGAATCATGTCCTTAACAACATTTTAGTAAATACTAATGTGATCATTGAATTTTGGGCTTTAGGATGCAAGCTCAATTGTGAGAAACTATTGGAATTAATCCTTAAAGAATGTAGGCAAAAGATTGCAGGAGGAAAGAGATATACTTAGAAGAAACGTTAGTGCTTCTAAGGGCAATCCACAAACTTGAGAATTTCTTTTGTACATTCCCTAGCATTTGGAGGATAATCTATAAATTCTGGTGCATCTGACGGGAAAATAAAATTTAAAAAGCATATAAAACCCTAGCTTTCCTTCCCATTCCTTTTTATTTCTTCTACTTTTCATTTTTGCAAAATCTTAGTCTTAATAGTTTATACAAACCATTAAGTAGAACACTAATTGGTCTTTACAACCCACTTTGACTAAGGAATAGTTTTCCTTTACTTCTCATTCGCTACTCATTTTCAACTAATCTTTTAGAGTCCTTAAGGTTTCTTTGAGTTCCAATGATAGAATAGGAGTAGGTTTTCTAACATATGATCTCCATTCTTTGATTATATGGAATAAGGATAAAGAAAGAGTATGTTATTTTTATGATTTTGATGATTTAATGTTCTATTTCATTCGTGTTCTTCCTTCTTCCTTATTTAGTATGTTAGTATTTATATCATTAAGGGTGTGATTGGGAAAAGGGATTTCATTCCCAAGGACCCTATTCGTGTTCTTCCTTCTTCCTTAATTAGTATGTTAGTATTTATATCATTAAGGGTATGATTGGGAAAAGGGATTTCATTCCTAAGGACCCTATGACCTATTTCATGTTTATGTTAATTAACTATTCTTGTGAGTTCTTGTTTTTGCCACTAAAAGGAAGTGTCTAGCTCATTAGTTTTGCAACCTTCTCTTCTTCTCTTTGTATGTGGTAACTTTAGGCATGGTGAGGAAGAGAGCTTATGGCTCTATTATCCTTATTTTAGCTTGTTTTTATGACTTAACAGTAGGTATCCTAGTCCTACTAATGACTAGTGGTATCTTTTAGGATTTTCAAGCTTTTTTAAAGCAACTTTGGATGAGGATCTACTAATCTTAGAATCCAAATTAGTAATTTGATGACTTGCTCAATGTAACATCCCTATCCCTATTCATTGGCATTATCACATGAATATATTCATTGCACAAATTATATGAAATCTCACATGAACATATGCATAGGATAAATAATCATTTAGAGGTGAATTGTAAAAACACGATAATGACAATTGCACCGTTGCATTTGGGATACTCGAACATATATGTAGTGTTTGCATAGTTATATGACAAATTATTTCATGTTGTGTGCTTATTATAGTATCATAAATAATGATGTTTGAGAGCTCATCTAAAAGTATAAAGAGTATCTAGAAATTAGAGGATGGACAAAGGTGATGAAGGAATGAAGAAAATGGACTAAAAGCAAAACTGTTTAACTTTCAACCAATAGGAACAAGCCATCAATCTTTTGTCCTATTATAGTGAGAATACAAATTATAATTAAGAATACAAATTATAATTATTTGCCACTATGGGTTGGTAAAAGAGGAGATAAGGTCGAAATACACCAGATGAACGAGAGAGAGAGCTAAGGAAGAAAGAAAGAAAGGAAGAAGAAGAAAAAGAGAGAGAGAGGATGAAGTGTGGGCTGCTTAAGGTTTTCAAATTATGGGACAATAGGTAAGTAATTTATCCTCTTCTCAACTAAAATTAACCTCTCATGACATGTTAATCATGCATGGTTAGTGAGAATTATGGAGTAATTGTGGTAGAGCTCTTGGATGGAAGTTGTAATCCATGAGAACAAGAGTTGATTCTGTTAATTTTCTTGTAAGAGCATAATTTTTCACCCATCATTTCATAACCCTAGAATAGGAATTGGGGAAAGTGAAAACATGAAAGTTGTAGCTTTATATCTCATATAAATGTGTATAAAATAGTTTTGTTTGATTCTGTGTGTGTGAAGAGATATGGCTCCTCCAGTAGGACTAGGTAAAATCTAAATCGAGATTATCTCAGCCTTCTATTTTCTTATATTTTGATGGCTTTATTTTCTGATTTTGGTAAAGTGTAAAAATTAAATTTGTAGGATTATGTCCTTTATAAACATCTGTAAACCAGTTTTGATTGATTTGCTGTATGGAAAAAGCTATGGCTTATTGATTGGGACTGAGTCTATATCGTGGTGAAACCTCACACTTCTTTTAAAACTATTTTCCAAAAATTTGATAACCATATTCAGAATTTGATGATGGTCTAAACTTAAAAGTTGTATATTTATGTCTGATATACATACCTGTGAAATATTATTGCCAAATCCAGTATGGTTGTTGAGATATTATCCCTTTATCATGACTGGTTGTCAACATGTTATGAACCTACTTGCCCCGAGATTGGTCTTTTGTTTTGGTGACCTTATAGACTGAACTGGATAATGAGTAAACATAATAAATGTTCATTTATATGTTTTGTAACTTATGTTAGAATATTATTGCAATTGGACTAGTACAATTTGAGATATGCCCAAGAATGTAAGACCTACTTAGACTGAGATGACATTGCAATAGGGAAGAACTTAAAAATTTACTACATTTTATGTTTATCTGATATTAGCTTGAAATTTAAATGTGTTATTCCATTAGATGTCTAGTTTGTTTGAAAAAAAGAATTAAGCCATTTGGATAAGTATATCGGGAGTTATTGCTATGAGAGTGTAGCAAGCTCAGGCTGCCGTATTAGGAATATATGCATAAACACAAGGTCCACTTGCATGGATCATACTATAACTGCATACCAAGCATTCATAATCATTTTGACATACTTGTAACCATGTATGTATCAAATTATAGGGCCTCAATACTTTAAAGAAGCCTTACCATAAAGGTTGGTCACATTAAAAGGTGAGTAGAAATGATAATTGGATTCAATGGGTGTATGTGATAATTGTATGATATGATTATACTCTATTACATGTATATATGATTGAATTGTTATATGTTACATGGAAATAATATGATTATGTTCTATTACATGTATATATTATTGAATTGTTACATGTTACATGAGAATACAGGCCAAGTGTGAATTAAATGCTCTTAACGATTACTTGGCATATCATTTGTGAATAAGCACTTGCATATGGAACTAAAAAGGGTGTTGTGATCGACTTGTAAAACACTTGCAAATTACAAGAGGGTGGACCAATAGGTCCCAAATCATATGTTACATGAATCACATGAATGTCCCGGGAGCAATGTTTGCATTGCTCCATCACGACAAAAACAAAGCTATTGCATTTGCACTTGCATAGTCAATTGTTATACTTACAATGTATCTTGATGATATTTGATTATGGATTATGCCATGAGGATTTGATTATTGTTTTTATTCACTGAGCTGCGACTCACCAAATCGTAATTATTTATCAGATACTGAAGCATAAAGTTTGGACATTTTGGTGCATAAAGTCTTAC
The DNA here is from genome assembly GCA_949677035.1 of Omphalea diandra. Classification (NCBI taxonomy): domain Eukaryota; kingdom Viridiplantae; phylum Streptophyta; class Magnoliopsida; order Malpighiales; family Euphorbiaceae; genus Omphalea; species Omphalea diandra. The sequence goes on from CATIWR010027613.1 coordinate 11,879, forward strand.
ATAAAGGCATATGGAACACTGGTCATCAGCTGAATTCCAACTCTCTCTCCTTGCATCATGTACATACATTTGATAGAAACTAGTTATGGTCACTGGTCCTAACATTAGTTAACACATGTGTACATTAAATACATATGGTATTATATATGTACGATTAATAGACCTTAATGTCTATGCATTTCTAAACATGAAATGCCATGATTTGCAACTGAAGATGATAGTTACAGTTGGTGGTATCAAAGGATTCAAGCACACACGGGGTAGACGTACAAATCTTGGTGTGTATGACATCACGGGGCCGACGGGCAAATCTCGAATGTTGAGTGCTTTGATAGGTATTAGCTGTAACCACATTGTGACGTTACAATTTGTGATATCAAAGCTGATTTACAAATGAGAATAATGGATGTCATAGTTAATGGTTTGACAAATGAATTTAGATGTTACAGTTTTGGTATCAGAGAGGGCTCAAGCATATGCGGGGAAGACGTGAAAATCCCGATGTGTATGACATCGCGGGGCCGATAGGCAAATCCCGAATGTTGAGTGCTCTGATTAGTATTGATTGTAGCATTACAAATTATGGTAGAAAAAAAATATTAGTATCAGAGCAACATGATTTGTAAACACAATTCGTCGTTACATTTATTGGTATCAGAGCAGGGATATGTTCCATAGGGACATGCATATGAACATGACATGACTTTTGCACTATTTGCATTATCATATGGCATAGTCTTATTTGTCTAGTTCCCATGGCTCACCAAAGAGAGAGGAGTCAGCCAATTTGCATTCCATATAAGCATCATGCCAATCATTAAGAGATAAAACTGCTGATAGAGTTCGATCTCTTACACATGCTTATGCATAACACATATCTTATGGGTAGCCACAACAAAGAATCAGTGAACCAATAGTGCAGGGTCAAGAAATTCAAAGAGAGACAAGGTATGATAAACTAAGAAAATAAGGTGCAGTTGACTTCAGTGGTACCACAGATCCATCAGTGACAGAGACATGACTAAAAATAACACAAAGAGTTTTAAATTTGATGAAATGCACACCAGAAGAAAAGTTTGATTATACAGTATCGCTATTACAGGGGGATGCATATGATTGGTGGGAGACCATTGCAAAGGGTAATGCCCAACCTCTAGTGATTACATGGGATGACATTCTTTGTGAGTTCAATAACAACTACATACTAGAAATATATAAAGATGATAAGAGAAGAGAGTTTTTGAACCTACAGCAGAGGCAAATGACTATAACTGAATATGAGGTGAAATTCAATCAATTATCTCATTATGCATCATTTATGGTAACCACTGATAGAGACAAATGTCAAAACTTTGAAGAGGGATGAGATATGAGATCATAAGTAAGATCACAGTTGCAGATCTTGAAAGTTTTACCAAACCGAAAGCTGCTGTAATCAAGGTGGAAAGATTTAGTGCTATTGCCCCTACGTGAATTGATGTGATACTGGGTATGGACTGGCTGTCTAAATATCATGCAATAGTGAATTGTTTTACTAAAGAAGTTGTTATGGAATCTTCGAATCATACAAGGGTTGTGTTTCAAGGGGAAAGGCAAATTATACCAGCATGTCTAGTTTTTGCTATCAAGGCTTTTTGCTTGATTAAAAATGGTTGTGAGGCTTGTTTCACATGTGGTATTTTTATGACATATATGAATTAAAAGATAGATTGATATATGCTCCAATATTAACCATTCCTACTAATAGTAGAGGAAATATAATATATAGTGATGCCTTTTATCAAGGTTTGAGATGTGTTTTAATGCTGCATGGTAAGGTAATTGCACATGCATCTAGACAACTAAAACCTTATGAGTTATCTTACGTAGTACATGACCTAGAACTTACTGTTGTTATGTTTGCTTTGAAATATGGGCACACTACTTGTATGGATAAACTTTTCAGATGTTTACAGATCACAATAGCTTAAAGTATTTGATGAGCCAAAAAGAATTAAACATAAGACAAATGCAGTGGTTAGAACTGCTAAAGGATTTTGATTGTACCATTGAGTATCACCCAGGGAAGGCAAATATGGTTGCGAATGCTTAAAGTAAGAAATCAAAAAGTGATGTAGCCTATTTACAAGTATTTCTATTGTCATATTTAGTTCAATTACGAGATATGAATATGGAACTAAGCCTACTAAAAAAATGGGGTATTGATTACTACTTTTCAAGTGAGACCAGTGTTGCATGATCGAATTAAAGAAGCATAGGGCAAGGATCCAAAGTTATATGGGATGATTGAAATGGTAAAACAGGGGAGACATGGTGATTTTGACATTCAAAATGATTCCTTGATATTGGGTTCTAGTATTTGTGTGCCTAATGTTGAAGAAACACATCATGCTCCATATGTCATGCATCCAGAAATGACAAAAATGTATAATACCATGTGATCTCATTTCTAGTGGGCTAAAATGAACAAAGATGTGACAACCTATGTTTCAACATGTTTGACTTGTCAGCAGATCAAAACAGAACATCAAGCACCAGCTGGAAAATTGAAACCATTGATGATTCCAGTATGGAAATGGGAAAGAATAACCATGAACTTTATATATGGGTTACCAAGGACTTTGAAGAAAGAATAATTCAGACATGCTTTGAGCTTATGTGATAGAGTTTAAAAGTGCATGAGATGAATATATTGCATTGATTGAATTTACTTATAATAACCATTATCATAGCAGTATACAGATGGCACCATATAAAGCATTATATGAAAGAAAATGTCGAAGTCCAACCTATTGGGATGAAGAAGGAATATGTATAACTGAATTATCGATACATAGGACCATATAAGATCTTATAAAGAATTAGTCCATTGGCTTATAGGCTAGCACTACCACCAAAAATGGCTCAGATTCATGATGTATTCCATGTTAGTATGCTAAGGAAGTATCGGTATGATCCTACACATATACTTAAGGACCCAGTGATAACAATTGCAAATGATGTAAGTTACATTGAAGAACTAATGGAAATCATCGGTTATAGGAGAAAACAATTATGAAATTGAGAAATCCCTTTAGTTACGATGTTATGGAGAAACTACTTGCAATAAGAGGCTACATGGGAAACCAAAGAGAACATGAAATGACAATATCCACATTTTTTTATTGGTACTAAATTTCGAGGACGAAATTCTTTATAAGAGGGGAAGAAATGTAACATCCCTATCCCTATTCATTGGCATTATCGCATGAATATATTCAATGCACAAATGATATGAAATCACATATGAGCATATGCACTATATCAAATGATATGAAATCTCACATGAACATATGCACAGGATAAATAATCATTTAGACATGCAAATTATAAAAACATGACAATGACAATTGCATCGTTGCATTTGGGATGCTTGAACATATATGCAGTGTTTGCATAGTTATATGACAAATTGTCTTATGTTGTGTCCATGTTATAGTATCATAAATAATGGTGTTTTATAGCTTAATTACAAGTATATGGAGCATCTAGGAATTAGAGGATGGACAAAGGTGATGAAAGAATGAAGGAAAGGGACTAAAAGCAAAACTGTTTAACTTTCAACCAATAGGAACAAGCCACCAATCTTTTGTCCTATTAGAGTAAGAATACAAATTATAATTATTTGCCATTATGGGCTGGTAAAAGAGGAGATAAGGTCGAAATACACTAGATGAACAAGAGAGAGAGCTAAGGAAGAAAGAAAGAAAGGAAGAAAGGAAGAATAAGAAGAAGAAGGAGAGGAAGAATCGTGGGCTGCTTAAGGTTTTCAAATTATGGACAATAGGTAAGTAATTTATCCTTTTCTCAACTAAAATTAATCTCTCATGACATGTTAATCATGCATGGTTAGTGAGAATTATGGAGAAATTGTGGTAGAGCTCTTGGATGGAAATTGTAATCCAAGAGAACAAGAGCTGATTCTATTGATTTTACTATTAGAGTAGAATTTTTGACCCACAATTTCATAACCCTAAAAGAGGAATTGGGGAAAGTAAAAAAGATGAAAGTTGTAGTTTTATGTCTCATATAAATGTGTATGAAACAATTTTGTTTGATTCTGTGTGTGTAAAGAGATATGGCTCCTTCAGTAAGACTAGGTTAAATCCGAACCGAGATGATCTCAGTCTTCTATTTTCTTATATTTTAATGGCTTTATGTTCTAATTTTGACAAAGTGTAAAACATTAAATTTGTAGGATTATGTCATCTCGAAACACCTGTAAACCATTTTTTATTGATTTTCTATGTGGAAATAATTATGGCTCATTGATTGGGACTAACTCAGTACTGGAGTGAAACCTCACATTTCTTTTAAAACTATTTTTTGAGAATTTAATAGCCATATTTTAAGAATTTGATGATGGTACAAACTTAGAAGTTGTATATTTATATCTTATCTACGTACCTATGAAATATTATTGCCAAATCCAGCATGGTTGCTAATATATTGACCCTTTATCATTACTGGTTGTCAACATGTTATGAACCTACTTGCCCTGAGATTGGTCTTTTGTTTTGGTGACCTTATAAACTGAATTGGATAATGAGTAAAACATGAAAATGTTCATTTATATGTTTTGTAATTTATGGTAGAATATTATTGTAATTAGACTTGTACGATTTGAGATATGACTAAGAATGTAAGACCTACTCAGACTAAGATGACATTGTAATAGGGCAGAACTTAAAAATTCATCACATTTTATGTGTCTTTGATATTAGCCTAAAATTTAAATATGTTGTCCCATTATATGTCTAGTTTGTTTGAAAAAACGAATCAAGCCATTTGGATAAGTATATCAGAAGTTATTGCTATGAGAGTGCAGCAAGCTCATGCTACCCTATTAGGAATATATGAATAAACACTAGGTCCACTTGCATGGATCATACCATAACTGCATACCAAACATTCATA
>CATIWR010027621.1:0-32679 GCA_949677035.1 Omphalea diandra
AAAAATTTAAAAAAATAATTAAAAAAATATAAAAATTTTTTACAAAAACTATATAAATTATATTTAAATATATAAAAATATATATATATATATATATATATATATATATATATATATATATATATATATATATATATATAAAGTAGTATTATTAGATATTTATTAATGTAAAAGTCTAAACTAAATGAAAGTATGAGTTGAAAATTAAATCTGAAAAAATTAAATAAAAAATTTTGAGATAACAATGAGAATTAAAATAATTAATTAGAGAAATATAGATTGTTATCATAAACCAAAAAAATGATACTATATTTGCTTTTTAATTATTTTTATATTCTTTAATGAATTTATATGTGTAGAACATAAATTTGTTATTTTTGGACTTAAATAGCCTTTAAATAATAGAATAAGGGGTTATATTAATAAAAACAATTAATTTGGACTAATATGCACTTTTAAAAAAAATTTAGGAAGGTAATTGAAATTTTATCTGTTGAAAAATTTAAAAAACTAATATGAAATAGTTATATTAGTTTAGCGACTTTGATGATGAAAAAGAAAGCTATATAACCATTATACAAGTCGGATTATAATTTAGTGGCTATGGGTGCAAATTACTGGATAAATATGGTCATTAACTTAATATTCACACTCGCAAATAAAAGTGGCAAAATGAGTAAAATCGAATCATTTTTTATCAGATTAGGTCAGATCAATAGAGTTTCAAGCAAGTTTAAATCACCATTGAATTTATAATCAGAAAAAATTTTAAATCAAATTTTAGATTTATTCTTAAAATAATATTTCATATCATATTCAGTCATTTGTTATTCACTTTTTTAAAAATGTATTTTTAAAATGTATATTTTGATTTTTTTATTATTTATATGATATTTTCTTATAATTTAGTAAGAAAATAATAATTTTTCTTAAAAAATATGTTTTAATCATGTAGATGCTATATAAACAAACTTTGATTAAAAATTTTTATTTTCATTAAAATGCTTAATAAATTAAATATAATTTATTTTTAAGTAAATAACTATGCACAATGAAATGAACAATTATTTAAATTCATATAAATTAAAAATAAAGAAAATATTTTAATTTTAAATAAATTTTAGATATTTTAGTAATTTAAATGAGATCATTTGGATCAATTTATGGGTTAAATGGATTTGAATTGATTCATAAGATGGATTGAATTTGACCTAAAAAATTTTAATCATTTTGGTCAGGTCGAATTCAACTTTTTTTTTTTTAACATATTCAAGTTCAAATTTTTTATCAAGTCAGAAACAATTATATCTACTAACAAACTTTTAACCTAATTACATCTAAGATGATTACCTTATTTTATAGATACTAAAATCAAACTGCAGTTCAATTCAAAAGCTATTAAGGATTAGGTAAAGCTAACAAAATTAAGTCCACGTAACTATTGCATCTGCTCACAAACTTTTAACCTAATTACATCTAAGATGATTACCTTCTTTTATAGATACCAAAAGCAAACTGCAATTGAATTCAAAGCTTTTAAGGATTAGGTAATGCTAACAAAATAAAGTCCAAGTAGTAGGATATTGACAATTATTTCCTATTTCTTTTATGTTTCTAATTTTATATGAACTTGGGTTTCAACAAACTTTCACTTTGAAATCATATAGGTGATAATTTTTTACTCAACTAAAATAATCCAAAAATTTTTAAGTTAAACTCAATCCTATCCAAGTCCAATCCGCGGATCAACTCAAATTGACCCGATCTTGATCTGACCTTCAAATCAATTCAAATAACTCAATTTAAATTACTAAAATATTTAAATTTTTATTGAACAAATAAAAAATATTTTTAATTTTATATGAATTTAATTTCATTACTTGTTTTAATTATGTATAGTCATTTGCTTAAAAATAAATTATATTTAATATATTAAGCATTTAAACAAAAAAAAAATTTAATCAAGTTGCATTTATGTAAAATCTATTTGATCAAAAATATTTTTTTTAAAATAATTATTTTTCTCAATAAATTATGAGAAAAATATTACATAAATAATAAAAATATAAATGGATATTTTAAAATATTTTTTAAAAAAATGAATGACAAATAACCCAACCTAACCCACGGATCAATCCAAATAACTTGATTTAAATTATAAAAAAATTTAAATTTTAATTTAAAAATTAAAATACCTTATATTATTTTCAATTTATATGAAATTAAATTAATTATTCATTTTAAAAAATAAATTATACTTATTTATTAAATTTTTAAATGAAAATAAAAAATTTTAATCAAATTCTTTTTATGTAAAATTTATCTGATTAAAAAATATTTTTCTTAACAAATTATTATAAAACATGACATCAATAAAAAATTTAAATGAATATTTTAAAATATATATTTAAAAAAAAGAATAACAAACGACCCATTCGAATTTGAGATATTATTTTTAAGTCTAAACTGAATGAATGACTTGAATCCAACTCAAAAATAATCTAATTCAAAAATAACTCAACCCATAAACCAGCTATACATATAAGATAAGTCTTCACAATATTTGTAGAAGTTAATTTTTACTTGGGCACTTTTTTCCCTCTTGATTATAAATCTTATCAATTTTTTCAATATGTTTACCTCCAATTAATGTGTTACTAACCAATCTATATAGATTTTTTTTTATTCAAGTCTTTCACCCTTCATGATCATAAAAGCACAACTACTAATTCTCGTGATTCTACCTCCAATAAATCATTTATAACTTAATGAATCTAACTATCTAATAAAATTAATTTTTTATAAATTTAGAAATATCTCTTACATCACTTAAAATTTTAACCTTACCATCATGATTTTAATCTATAGCATTGCAATTTCTTTTTTCTTTTCTTTAAATAAATCAAAACATTTCCTTTTTGAATAAATATGAAATCGACAAACATACATAATGGATCATTCACCTCTTTCTTATTATTGTCAACTACTTCCTTCATTTCAATGTAAATGTCATTTTTGAAAAAAAAAAATCATTTATCTGTCATGTTTGTGTATTTAAAAAAACTATTAACTCGTTTTTCCTATTTTATTCTTAGGATAACCTTATCAATATTAATTACATTTATCAAAATTTTCAAATTTCCAAAGCATCAAGTCTTATACCAAGACCAAGTCTTCCATATTGTTATTTTATTTTTCAATATCTATTAATTACATTTTATAGTCCAAATATGGATTATAAATTTAGTTTTACTCATCAATTTTTTTTATATATATTCAAGAAATAAAATGGAGAGCAGTCAAGAATCCTTTGATTTAGAATCTAAACCTTTATTAGATTCTACTATGATGCTTATTGAAGAAAACAAGAGAGATTATTAGAGTTTAACTTGAACAAACATGCAGATCATGGATTTGATTTGAATAAGTTTTCAGATGGAGAAGATGTTTTTGAAAAAAAAAAAAAAAGGAATTTCAAGAAATAGTGAAGGCGATGTTAAACATTTATCTTCCCAAGTTTTATAAACCACTAAGTGGCAGGAATAAAATTTTAGAATTCTATTTAGTGAAAAAGTTTCAAATATTTAAACTGAAAATTTTGGTGTCAAAAAATTCAATTTTGAATAAAAATAAAAAACTTTATTCCTATTAGGATATTGAGAAAATGAATGAGTTAATATAGCATTCTTGGAGTAACGTAAAATTGTGAAAGAAATATAAAAGAATGTGTCATAATTATTTTTACAATAATTTACTAATTAATTTTGAGTTTATCAATGTAAGGGTAATATAGTCCTACTTGTCTGTATTTATATCTTTAAAACACTTCTTTAATTCATGTCTAAAAAAATACACTTATTTTGAAACAAATGGAGTATATTAGTATATTAGTATACAGGGCTTTAAATTTATATGCATTTACTTCTTTGTCACCTTCGATTATTATTAAAACAGTTTCATCATTTTAATGGCTCTTTTTAAATTGTTTGAATTTTACATCTTCTTTCATCTTCTTACATATTAAATGTGTCATATCTTATGATAATAATAGTATTCTCTCTTTGAATTATCCACTTATGGTCTTAAGCTCCATCTATTTTTTTCTTATAATAATTTTTATATGAATTATTTTTACCCTAACTAGAACTCAAAATGAAAACTCCATTATAGCACTACTACTAGGATTTTAAAATTTATCATACTCTAAAATAGTTGCAACAACATACAATCAATGTCATTTTATCAACTATCAATATCGTTACCAAGCCTTCATAAAATGGTGGGTGAGAACACAAAAATAACAAACTTTTGTTTTCAATCTTTTAATTCATTATATTATTAAGGTGGTCTCTAACTCTGCATCTTCATTCATTTTTAGTTAATAAAGTTCTTTCTTCAAATACAATTAGTTTGTGAGTGATTTTGAAATGTAGAGCTCTTCTAGTTTCTTTCATAGATTAATCAAATTAGAATCATTCAATACATGTTTTACATTAGGAGCTAAAACTAAGTGAATTTGACTTATTACGTTTGTTGAAGTACGTCCCAATCATCATTCTTCAGTCATTAACTTGTACTTATTAAACGCTTCAAATAATTTTCATTGCATAAAGATATTCTTAGTAGTTCTTTGCCATAAGTTAAAATTATTTTTTCAACTGAATATTTTCACCTTAAACTTTGATCATGTCATGCTCATAATCTTTGACATCATAGAACTACGATTTTGATATCACTTATCATGACAATTCACAAAATTGATGTCGAATATCACAAACAAAATTTAATATGATTCTATCTCTACTCCGTAAAATAATCTCCTAATTAGATTCTATAAATATAATTATTAATTTAATACTCACACTAGAGGTGACAAAATAGGTCGGGTTAGGTATTGGATCGTTTTCAAGTCAAATCATTTTTTAGGTCAATGTATTTTTCAAGTCGTTCGGGTTTGGGTCACCCATCGCGTTGTATATGCAGAAAGAATTTTGGGTTGGGTTTGGATTATATTCAAGTTTACTCTTAAAATTAATATTTCAGATCGCGTCGGGTTATTTGCTATTCAATTTTAAAATGTCTATTTTGAATTTTTTTTATCATTTATGCAATATTCTCTCAATCTCTCATTTTTTTAAAAAAAAATTTCTCAATCTTCTTAAAAAATTAATTTTATATTTTAAATAATAAAATTTTAAACTATTCAAATAAAACATTTAAGAAATATTTTAAAAATGAACCACTTAAAATGATGTTTTTATTTTTATTCAATTTAATCTCATTTTGTTAATTAAATTTATTTTATATTTAAATGATGAATTTTGATTTTATATTTAATTTAAAAAATAAAAATTTTAAAATAAAATGTCTCAATATCTCCTTAAAAATTAATTATTATATTAAACTATTTAAATAAATTTTTTTAAAAATATATATTTAAAAATTATTGACATGAACTTAATTAAAATGATACTTTTATTTTATATTCAATTTAATCACTTTTGTGCTTAAATAAATTTATTATATACTTTTGTATGAAAATTTTTAATTTATATTTAAATATATATATATATATATATATATATATTTTAAATTTTAAATTTATAATTCATAAAATCTCTCAATATCTCATTTTAAAAAATTCTCTCAATCTCTCATTAAAAATTTAATTTTATATTTTAAATAATAAATATTTAAATCATTTAAAATAAAACTTTAAGAAATATTTCAAAAATTAATTACATGAGCTTAATTAAAATGATATTTTTATTTTTATTCAATTTAATCTCATTTTTAATTAATTAAATTTATTATATACTTTTATTTGATAATTTTATGTTTAAATTTATAATTTATAATTTATAAATCTCTTAATCTCTCATTTCAAAAAAATTTCTTTCATTATATCCTTAAAATTAATTTATATATTTTAAATAATAAATTATTCAAACCATTTAAAATAAAAATTGTTAAGAAATATTTTAAAAACTCAATTGCATGATAGGACTCAGAATATTCTCAAAACATTTATCCTTAAAATAAAAATTAAGAATTTATTAATTTATTATTTAAATATGTAAAAATAAAATTTATAATTTTAAAACATGAAACTAGTATAAATTATTTATTTATCAACAAAATTACAAATAACATTTGATATTTTTGTGAAAAAAATTTGAAATTGAGTAAAAATAAAAATATTATTTTAGAAATATTTAAACTTAATTTTGAATTTAATTGAATTAATTGAAAAATATAAGGGTCAATTGAGTCTAAATATACACTTTATTAAATATTGATTTTTAACTTGAGATATAATTGAAATCAATTCATCAAATTAGTGTGTAATTGACTCAATTAAAAACTTTAGATACAGTTGTAAATTCATAATAATATTTGAATTTTCTTAATCATTGAATCCACACATTTTTAACTCAAAAATTTTTAAATGAGCATATAAAATAAATTATGACTTACACTATTTTATCATAATATTTTGTCATAATATAGTGCCTACCAAATTACATATAAGGAGAAGTAATGTTGTTATAATAATATATGTCACTATATTAAATAATTTAAAATTTTGATAAAATTATTTTATCACAACAAATAATTTTTTTCTTACTAAATAATTTATCATAAAAATAATTAATTATAACTTAGGCACATCAAGTATAGTAAAATTAATCAATTTATGAAAATATAAAATTTTCATTATATTTAAATAAAAATATCAAAATTAATTTGAATTTAAATTTAATTAAATAATCTAAATATTTTTTGAAATAAATTTCTTTTTTTTTATTTTAATTATTCTAACTTTTATATGTTTAGTAAAAAAAATTTTCTTTTTTGATAATGTCACCGGCCAATTGGGTAGGATCATAGATTGACCCATTCGATTCAATTTTAATCCAACCCATCGGTTAACCCTTATTCGATCCAAAATTTTTTGGATCATTTCGAGTTTATGCAAGTTTGAATCCAATTTGGGTTGGGTTTTCAAATCAGGTTAAGTCACACTCACAAATCTTTAACCCAATTACAAGAAAATTATATCATGGGTCTCTATTCATATTACATTATGAACTAGAGGTTCATAACATATGCGAAAAAAAAAGGACATGCCTTCCTCTACATGGTAATATGAACAACATCTTTTTTGCACAACTTTCTTTCTTTCTTTTTTTTTTTTTTGTTTCATTTTTTTCTTTTCTTATAAATGAGATTTTTGTATGTTTTTATATATTATAATTTTATATATTTATATATAATTATATTAATACAATATATAATTATATTAATATATAATTATTTTATATTATTTATTTATATTATTATAATTATATATTTTATGTTGCTATATATAATTATATATAAATATTATATATAATTTTATATTATTATATTATATCATATTAAATTATACTAAATATTATAATTTAATTTATGTTTTAATATTATTAATATTATTAAATAGATTTTATTTTTTTATTGTTCATTTATTACATGGTATAGGTTGATTAGTTGAAATATGCAAAGTTCATTTATTATAAACTGTAGGTTCATTTTTAGTAAATTATAAATTTATTTTTTATAAACTTTAAGTTCATGTGATATAAACTGTAGATTTATTATCAGCAAACTATACGTTTATTTTTTTGTAAACTCTAGGTTTAATTTTTGTAAATTATAAGTTTATTTTAATATAAACTGCAATTCATTTTTTGTAAATTGTACGTTTTTTGTTATAAACTGTAGGTTCATTTATATACTAAATATAAAATATATTACAATTAATCATAAATTATTATATTCTTTTATTTTTAATTGAAAATTTTAATACAATTATATTTTTCTTGTTATTATATTATTTTTTATAATTTTTTGATATTCAGATATTATACATAACACAAAATAAATATTCATTAGATTAAAAATTACATATATCTAAATTGATTTTTGTAGAATAAAAATCTCATTTATTATAAAAAGAAAAAGATAAAATAAGATGAAAAGATAAAAAATATATACCAAAAGGAAAAAAAAAATTATATGATAGAGAAAAGAGGAGCACATTTTTTATTGTACAATACGTATAAAAAATCTGTGATCAATATTACTGTATGAACATTTTTTAGCCTGATCACAGATTGTATGAAGACAGATTGTTAGTGAATCATTTTTTAGCGTGATCAATATTACTGTATTGAATTATTGTATTATTGAATTACTAAAAAATCTGTCACTTGTCTTCATTGAATTATTGATCAATATTATTGTATGAACATTTTTTAGCGTGACGAGCTTGTCGTACATTGTATTGCTCCTCTAATTACAAGGACGGTGTCCTTTTATAGATACCAAATTCAATATCAACTCAACAAAGCCAATAAAGATTAGGTAAACCTAACAAAACCAAGTCTATTGAGCCCATTGCAATTATTTGCCAAAAAATGATGTGATGTGCTTCTCACATCATCAGTGCATTACTAAAATTTCTTGAGAAAAATTTAAAATTTCATTTTGGAATAAAAAAAATTTCTGTCACTTTCTTTTGTTAATAATTTTTATCTCTAATATTTTTTGCCTAATAAATCTAAAATTTTTATTTTAAAGCCAAAAAGATGAGGAGACAAATTTTTCTTTGCTAAGAAATTTTCATTGTTAATCCACTGTCAATTTTTTTTTTCTCAAAATACTTGAAATTTTATTTTGATGTCAAAATTTTTTTAATCCCAAATCAAGATTAACACTATGTATATATGAAGAGTAATTCAATGAAAAGAGAAGAGAATAAAAAGGGGAATTATTACAATTATGTTTGACTAGTTAAATTTTTAAGGAAGGAAGGAGAACAGAAGAAAATGATTCTCCTTCATTCTCCTTAAAGAAAGGTAGGGTGAAAAAAATTTTAATTCATGAGAAAAAAATAATACATTGTCTTTTTATTATTGAAACATAAATTTTGTCATTATCTATTTGATCTTTTTGTCTTTTAATATTTCTTATTTTTTTCCCCTTCCGCTCATCTAAAAAAAATTGACGTGTTTCTTTTTTTTTTTTTATCCTTTAATGATTATTTATATGTAACCAAACACAAGTTGATAAAAATTTTCTCTTCTTCTTCCTTTAATTCTATTCTCTTCCCTTTAAAATACATTCCCTTCCACTCTCTACATGTCTTGTCATGCATAGTGTAAAGATGAAATTGAAAGATTTTAAATAAAAAAGGAAACTTCAAATAAAGTGAAATTAATTAATTTTATTTATATTTCATTTTATATATTTTTCATGATTCTCTTTAATCTCCTTTTCACCTTAAAATAAAACTCTCATGTAATATATCCTAGTGTCATTAAATAGTAACTCCAAATAAAATAAGTTTTGAAATTCTATTAATGAATCCACCACACGATATATTATCCTATCAATGACTCCATCTATTTAAAATTAAATGTCATTTTAAAGATAAATTTTTATCCCATAACACATGACGTTTTAAAATTATCTATGAACATTAATTATTTTTTTAATTTATCATTTCTTTCTTTCATAATAATTGTTTTTTGTAGAGTGCATTATAATTTATGAAAATAATTAATTAAAGGTAACATATTCTTTTATTTATACAATAATATCTATCAAATACAATGCTTAATATATGTACAAAAATCTTAACCAACATATATTATGAAACAGAAAAAGTACATCATATCACATTATTTTCTTGTACATTGATTTCATCTAATAATCTCTTTGATGATGAATTATTGATGAACTCGTTGCATGTAAATAATGATATATTTTTTAATTACTACTATACTAATTTAACTTAAATGGACATTAAATACGAAATCTTAACGTAAAGAAAGGAAGCTAACCTGATTGAGATCAAACGGAGGCTAGTCCAGACCATCTTTGTAGCCAGACATTTTGGTACGCAAGTAAGGATCGACGGAGACTTCGATTATCTCAACGGCGAGATGACCATCAGGAATAGAATCGGCAGCTAATGATAAAGTTAGAGTGCGAAGTTTTAGATGATCAGAGGTGGGAACGCCTTGAGGTGCATAGGCTGCCATATACCATTCCCTGCTCTCCACATTCTTCCCACCCATTCTGTAACAATTTAATTTCCTCAAGAATTTTCTCCTAGATTGGATGTGAAAGAAAGAGGAGAGGTCTCTTTGGCTTTTCGTAATGGATCAGCTGCTGCCTTTTTTCTGGCTGAGTTTAAATCCATCGGCTTCAGATCAATGATTGGTTAGAGTTCATTGATTAGCTATCGAAAACTTTCTGAAAAAGTCACTTTACCCCTCATCATAAGTTTTAACTCATTAAGTAAGGGTGAGCATAAAACGGTTTAAATTAAAAATCAATTGAATAGAATCGATTCAATTTTTTAATTTGATTTGGATACATGTTCGGTTTGTTTTCACTTTTTTTTTTTTTTAAAAAAAAAAAGAGATTGGGTGTCTTGTCCAATTTTTAATAAAAAATTTTAGTTTAACTAAATAGAACTTGCTTTAAATAAAATCAAACTAGTTAAAAATTATTTAAAATTTATTATTTATATTAATTATATAAAAATTTATTAAAAATACATTTTAAAAACTATTATTTATATTAAAAATATTTAATATTAATTATTTTTTAAAAAAATTAAATCAACTGAATCAAATCGATTCGATTCAATTTAATTTATATACTTAATCTAATTTAGTTTGATTTGTAAATTTTAAGAGATTGATTTTGTGATTTTTTTTCGATTGAATTTAAATCAATTCTACATCCCTATTATTATGCATTTCAAATGCCCATCCCTATGACTAAACATTTAAATTTTTATTTTTAGCCTATTGATCCTTACACCATCCTATGTCTAAATTTGTAACTTGTCTTAAACTCGCCAAAAGGTTGAACAACATTTATGATATATGTGTTTACACTAGAAAAAAAAATAGAAAATAGTTCATAAGACTGCAATTAAAGATTTCAATATTTTTATTTAGTATATTTCAATACATAAAAAAATAGAATTCAATATTAACATAATTTCATAATTATCCATATATAATAATTTTATATTTTACAAGCAAATATATTGATTTAGACAAAAAATAATTAGACATTTTAATCATTTTAGAATTCTATTTTTTAAAATTGTAAAATAAATCAAATAAAAAAGAGTGAAAATTCTATTCTCATTTCATTTTTTTTTTTTGATATATCAAATATGCTCTAAATATATTAACATTCTTAACTTTTTATTTTGATTTTTTGACCCTCTCTTCATCTTCTCACAAAAAAATAAAACAGAAAAATTTGATGAATTTTTAATAAATAAACAATTATTCTAACAAATTAAAATGTCATTTTAAAAACTAATTCATTTTCCATGCGTGTGAAATACCGTAGGTTGACTAGGCAACTAGACATTTACTGGACTAAAAATAAAAATTTTGAGTATTAATATGTCGAAATTAAAGGTTAAGGAGAAATTTGCGAAACAAAATAAAATGTGTTTGACCAGTATAACCAATTAGTTCTAATGAGATTTGCATAATATCAAATGATGATATTTGAGTTTTGACACAGACCATTTGGCTTCACTAAATGCAAGAACCGCAAATTCAATACGATAGCGCCATAGTCTCTCTTTAATTGATGGTATCAATGCTCCAATACGCCATATTCTCGGCTTTTAAGTCCCAACTACGCGATATATCGTGTCTCGCGTTATTGGAAATTAGTGTTAAATTATTTTGAAAGTGTTGAATTAAAATTTTATATTTTTTAATTATATTATTATTTATATATTTATCAAATAATATTAAAATAAAAAGCTCAATGTCAATAATATATTTAATATAATAAATTTTAGTATATTATTTAAAATATCATATTAATTTTTTCATTAAAAATAGATTGTTAGTATTCTGGTTATATATATATATATGAGAAGAATATTAAAGATAAAAGCATTGATTGTTTTTTTATAACACATCAATGAATGAATCAATATATTGATATTATAAGGATTGAATAAAACTCATAAAAATGAGTTGTCATATAAACATAATCATAGTAAAAGTTAAAGGACTCTCACCACATCAATTTTTTTGACTTGTTTTTGCTTCAACATATTCAAAACATTTTTTTTTTTTTGGCTTATTTTGCATTTTTGTTTTTAGCTTTTTGTTTGTTTTTATTTTTGTTTTTTTGGTTAGTGACTAACTAGCACTTTACACGAATTATAATATAAAAATTTTATGAAATTATTAATACAATTTTTATCTTATTTTTTTTATATTTTTTATATTTAATACATAAAATGTTAAGATAAATAATTTTTAAAAATTAATCTAATTTAAGTTATTTTAATTTAGATAAGTATATATTTTTAAAATTCTTTTTATGTATTTTATTTTTTATTGTTTTTCTTTGTTTTTTATGTTTTCTTTTTAGTTAATTATTCTATAGTTTTTCAATCATATAGTATAATATCTAATTATTTATAAGTTAAATATTAACTTAATAAATAATAAATATTTATCATAAATAATTTTTAAGACCTTAATTTACAAATGACAAATGTTTCTCATAAACAACTATTGAGATTGTAAGTTATTTTATATATACATTGAATAGAAGGTGATAAATTTGTTTTAATGAAAAAAATCTTATTTTGTCACTAATAAATCTATCTAATAGTGGGATCTTATTGGTAATGACCTAAAAACTTATTATGGCTCACAAATTATAAGTGATATCTAGTAAGACATTATGATTACCTAAATTAGGCGAAGGTCAATGACCCGACTTAATCTATTTTACAAATAGTATTATAATCATTTTGTCACATTATATCTCAGTTGAACAAAAAATATATCATTTTTATATAGTTCAATTCTGTTTTGATCTCTATGTAGACTAATATAAAATGACATTGATAACCTTTATACTTCATTACCGCGTGATTATGCAATTTCTTCAGTCTAACTTATTGAGGAGTCCAAAGATATATTTTTCATAAAAATGTATGAGGAGCAAATTCTTTCTCAATCACTTATATTTCTCTGTACGATTTACTCAATGCTCAATACTAGTCTGTATGATCATCCGGTTGAAGATAATGTTAGACTATATCAAAATATGAAGTTCATCATATTGGAATGATTTTCAGGTCAGAGAATTAAATTAATACTATTGCATGAAAATCACTTATGACTATTAATCTATATAGTGTTCTCATAGTGAGTTGATCCAACACCATATTTCCTAAACATGTATTTATATATTTGACTTAATATCATATATTCATGACTAGTAAAACATAGTTATCAATCAAAACACATATTAGTCTTCTTTCATTATTATTCCAATAATAATGACTGACTAGAGACAATTTAGAATGAAATTAGTTACACCTAAAAGTTTTATTATCGAGTCACATACTTGATGACAATATGTAGAATTAATTATTCATGAAATTTATCATTTACCTATAAATAAAAGAGATATTTAATAAAAATACAATCATGACATTATTAAGAAAATATCTATTACAAGCACTGATTTAGGCCATATAACCAACACCAAATTATTTCAAAATTCATTTAAAGTATTCAATTTATAGTTGATTACCAACATTGTATATGAAACAAATAAATTCAAATCCTTTCATATTTAGATAAACATAATTAATTATATTTATGAATTTGAACTATTAAATTCAAAATTAATGATTAAATTTTTTTAACAAATAATAATTAGTTTTCTTAAAACTTAAATTTTATTTTTAATGAAATCTCAAGTAGGCAATTTAAATGAATGATCAGATTCAAAGTAATAATACAAAGAGATGCTAATGTCTTATTTAATTGTGAAAAATAAATATTATTGTTTAGAAAATTATTTTAAAAAGTAAACAAATGGAGTCTATTGTTTAATGCAAATAATTCTTTATATGAAAATTTAAAAAGATTTTTCACATTTTCTATTTTCAACTAAGACATAAAAATTTACTTAAAAGTATTTTTTTAGTATCTCAAAATTTTGTACATAGTGAAAAACACGATTTTTTCATCCATGTATTTTTATCTATATAATATTGGTTGGTAATCCACTAACGATTACTTTTTCCTTTAATAATTTTTATCCTATAAGAACTTATTGTTTAGGCATATTAATAATTAGTTATAATTAATGATATTTTTGTGCTTCATACGAAATATATTTTTTTATAATATACATTAAAATAAAAAGAAAAAATATATTAAATTTTTTAAATATATAATTAAAGTTCAATATTAATTATATGAATTTATTTAACTCTCTTATTTCTATGCAACTACAACTATTAATTTTATGTAATGATAATTATTTTAAAAATTAAAATAATATTTATAGAATCTTTTTAAAATGTGAAACTTGAAAAGAATTACATAAATATTTTTTTATATTATTTATCATATATAAATTAAATCTAACTATTCAACTTTGTATATTTAATGCCAAAATTAATTAAATTATTACAATTGATTTAATAATAAAGTGAAATATTATATATATTTTATAATTAGTCTAATTTTAGTTATTATCAATATATAATAAAAAATAAAATATATAATTTTAAAATTATAAAATATAATGATGATCAATATGAAGAAATGATGTGTCATATATATATATATATATATATATATATATATATATATATATATAAGAGTTTTAAATAGTTAAGTCTCAATGGATGATTTTTATTTTTATAACTGAATAATAAATGTATATAGTTTTTAGTCTAAACATTAATTATAAGTTAGAATAATCAGAATCATTAAATTTTAATTTAAAAACTATATATATATATATATATATATATATATATATATATATATATATATATATAATAAAAATAAATGAATAAATTTTTTATAAATTTTTTTAAGTCTCTTTGGAACTAAATATATAAGAAAATATTTTTTAATTCAACTTTATATTTGCTTAGATTTTTAATACTCAATATATAAATAGTTTTTAGTTAAAAAATTTTTAATTTTTTAATTTTTTTTATATATTTTTAAGTTAAACATGTATTTTCATGTTATAACACATTAATAACATATTAATTAAACGAGTTATATATGCCGTATCATATAACATGATTTATAAACATATCGTGTTAGAGTTTAAATTTTTGACACGATTAATTAAATCAATGATGTTCATATTTAATATTTTTATGTTTACATGTGTTTTGACATGACACGATTAAATATGACATGACAAAAATTGTAACCCTATCTTGGAGAAAAAAAAAAAAAAAAAAAAGACAAATGGAACTAAAGTTGGCCCAAAAGCATAGACGAATTTTTCTCCTAAGAGCATTTTGTCTACATTTCCAGTAATCCATATTTCCAGGCTGACAATAATATCAAAATTTTTCATATTTCCAAAGACATAGAATGAAACAAACCTTTAAGTTGTCTCCATTTCCAGTAATCCATATTTCCAGGCTGACAATAATATCAAAATTTTTCATATTTCCAAAGACATAGAATGAAACAAACCTTTAATCTAAAAAAAAAAAAAAAAAAACTTTAGTCTCAAATAACTCAATTCTAATTCTATAAACAGAGGCCATCTACAACAAAAAAAATTTCAGTTTTTTCTTTGAAAACGGCTGATGAGAATGAAAGAAGCTACAATCAGTATAAAAATGACATTACGAAACAGATCTTTGGTTTATGAAAGATGGCAGTTTTGAAGATGTGAAGATGAAGCTGATGACATAGAAGATCCTATCGATAACAATTTAGAATCAAGTAATAATTCGAATGTGAAAGATTGAAAAATTTTAATACGGCAAAGAAATGAGCTAGCGAAGGCAATGGTGAATTTCATAATTAGAATAGACAAAATAAACAGAATGAAATCTGATTATAAATTCACATTTCAATTTGTGAGTTTGGAGAGATTTTAGCAATATTTATTTTTTTCTAAAATAGAGCTTATAGTAAATTTTAAGTAAATTCTTCCTTTTATTTTATGCAATGCAAAATTTTAATGCACAGACAGTTTCAAGTCTATAATTATTTATAAATTATATGAATATTCCATAAATAAATGACTATTCTAATAAATTTAATTTTCATATTAATAGTATTATTAAGACTAACGAATTTTCCATGCATGTGCAATACCCATGGATTTACTGAGCAATTTGGCATTTAATGGACCAAAAATAAAAGTTTAAGCGTATAATAAGTCAGAATTAAAGATTAATGGGGTAAAGTGAAATTTGCAAAAAAGTTTAGAATGTGTTTATTCTGTCATAAGTTACCAGTAATATTTTTAAAATCGAACCAGTTAATGAATTAGTTAATTGACTGATTTATGGTTTGATTAATCTGACAGGTTTAATGGTTTGGTTTAATTAATTGAATAATAAATAACATTTAAAAAATATTATTAAAAGAACTTTAAAAATTCTAAAAAATACTAAAAATATTAATTAAAAATAACAAAAATACTAAAAACCGATTTAAATTAAACTGAACTAAACATTAGTCTAATTCCTATTTTACCAGTTCTACTGAACGATTGGTTCTGATTTTCAAAATATTGGCTACTAGTTCTAATAAAATATGCCTAAGATCAAATGAAGATGGTTGAGTTTGGTATAAAACATTTGCCTTCATTAGATGGAAGAATGGCAAATTCGACCATCTTGACCCTAATGCCAAACATAGGATTGTCCACTACGCCATAGTCCCTGTAATCAGTAGGTTTTTTTTTTTTTTTTTAAATAATAATAATGCGGCAAACATTTTATTAGAAAATTGTTGAAAGATTCAACCAGAAAACACAAGCGTCGACCGTACAGGATGAAACAGTAGTCCTGCGTGTGGTGTGGTTCTTCTACTTTTATCATTTCTTGAATCTGCCCGCGTTTTTTCCCCCCAATAATCAATGTCTTCAATATTTAAATTTCAAAAACATATTGATCCTTACGTTGTGCATATATATATATATTTGAAATCATATAAAGTTTCTAAGTCAGTTTTTATATTTCATTATTTTTAAAATATTTTTCACAATTAAATTTTATAATATAAATTAATCAATATAATTTTATTAATAAATATAATAATAAAAAATCAAAACAACTCTAATATTTTTTATTCAATCTTACTATACCATACCATAATATGTTTCCCATAAAGTTTAATACTTAAAAATATTTCTATTAAAAAATTTTAAATAATATATAAAGATATTAATATACATAAGTATGTCCAAAAAAAAAAAAAAAGTGATACTACTAGCTATGTGGATATCTTGACTCAGCTTAGCAAACTATGCTAAGGCGGTAAGATTGGCTCGGTCTGGAATAAGGCCCATGACTCGACAGTTTAGTATGGCTCGACCTAAGTAATGAATCCTAATAAAAAAAGAACCTTCATCATGAAACAACACTCTTAAGCAAGAAAAAAAAACAAGCTCTACTTCAACAAGGAAATAAGCCACTCCTATATAAAGACCTCATCATATATTTCTCAGACTTTACAATCACCTATTTTATCTCTCCAACAGATCACTGACTTAAACATCTGAGTGGGCTTTTGGCAATCGGTCGGATCCCTTCTCACCATTGTTGTCTTGCAAGAACCGAACCAAGAGCACCGAGCCAATCACTTTGACTCGAAAGACGTAATTGAACCAACTTTTGTAGTAAGTCTCACAATATAATTGGTGTAGTGAGCATGTACTTACTGTAAAAAACTGTACAAATCTTTAGTTATGGCCTCTCCTAATGACCCAAAAACCCACAAATCCAAAATCAATTCCACACCTTAGAAGACACACCCACAACAGACCCCTAATCCACATCCTTATAGCTACTTAAGGGAATCCAACCTCCAACATCATATGCGCACCAATCTAGGATCCTTAAGCTACTGTCTATCTCACAACTACCTATGCAGAATTCACAGCAACATTAAAAAGAGTGGAGTAAGCCCTCTTATAAGGAAGACATCCCATACTTGCCAACTTGCCACCCTTACTCGCCTCGCAGACTCTCCTAGTCTTGCAACAGAGACCATCATTCTCACCTCCTTAGTAAGGGCCAATAGTAGAGGACCTGGCTTGAGAAGAACATAGAACTTAGCGTTTAATGACATTCAATGACATGAAAAGAGTCCTCTTACAAGCTACTAGAAATCCAAGCTATACACACTGAAAGCATGTATTAGGATGATGAAGCCCTACAAAAGAAGATTATGGAAGCAATCAAGCAAACGCAAGGTAAGAAGCACTTCACTTTTAACTATCTCTTTTATGATCCTAATAATCCTCTTGTTGAAGAAGTAAGAACCAAGCCAATGGTCTATAAATTGTCCCCCTCCCCCTCCAATTTGCAATGGGACAACTGACCCTATGAGCCACATCTACAAGTTCAAGTCCGTGCTATAACTCTACAACTACTCAAATACTCTACTATGCAAGATCTTCCTTGACAACCTAGAAGGATCAGTGTAGGATTAGTATCAAGACCTAGCTCATGGCTCTATTCACAATTTCACTAAACTTTCCCAACTGTTCATAGCCTGATTTGTATCAGCCATTCCCCAAGTAAAAATATGTTTTGATTTACATGAGGTTGTTAGGAAAGAAGGATAATCGCTTGAGACTATCTGGATAAATTTAACAAAGTGGCCATGTAGTTTAACAATCTCAATCATGAGGTTGTTGTAGACGTTATGATTAGAAAATGCAAAAATAGGGGGCTTTTAGATTCTCTCAATATTGATCCCTCAAGAACTTTTACAAGTTAATGGAAAAAAGCAACCTTAGATGATAACCTGAAAACCTACTCTCATGGCCTGTACAAAAAAAAAAGAATGACAAAGGATGAGGTGATAAAAGAAATGATAGGAGTTGAGCTAGGTTGGGTGGCTTGCCTTTGGGCCCTAGTGACTTAGTGACAACTTAGCTCGATACTATACTTCACTCATAGTAAGCAAAAGTGAAGTCCTCCATTAGATCAAACAAATAAGAGAAAGGATCCAGTATCCTCGTCCACTAAAGAGCTTGACCACTGGAAACAAAGATAGATGTTGTAGTTTTCACACGAAGATTGAGCATAATATAGAAGAGTGTAGAGACTTGAAAAATGAAATTGAGAAATTAGTATAACAGGGTAAGCTTAATTAGTTCCAAAAGTGACTAACATTAAAGGAAAGCAAGCATTAATAGGGAGATACATATAGAGACAAAAAGGCCGAATAACAAATAGTACATGAGAGTGATTGATGTCATAACTAAGGGACTTACGAGAAGAGACAACTTTACTATGAAGAAAAGACAAATTCACCGAGGTGTACTCCATAAGTAGCAAAGAAAAGGAAAAAAAGCTGATGTTTTACCTTATTACCTTTTTCTTGGCTGACAATAGGAAGCTAAACACCCCCATGCGAATGCGCTGGTGGTTTAGGGCCAGATTGAAGAATTTCTTAGTTAAAAGGATTCTGGTGGATGATGGCAGCTCGGTTAATATGATTATTGCCAAAACCTATAAAGCACTTGGGCAAGACTTTAATAAGCTATGACTAGTTTAAACTCCCTAATCAACCTAAGAGGAATTAAGGTATATGTGATGGGTTCTATAGAACTGAACGTAGAATTAGGGGACACTGATATCATAAAAAAATTTAAAGTTGTGTGGATGATTATAGACATTCATTTCGCATACATTGCCATCATTGAAAGGCTAATTCTATATGACATTGCAACTTGCACCTCCATTAGATATCTCATAATGAAGATTCCTACCGATCAGGGTGTAGTAGTAGTTAGAAGGGATCATAAGGTAGCCCACAAAACTTATATAGACATTCTCAAGGAGGTGAACCACACTATAACCTTTAAGCACTAGACTTTGTCCTAAGTGACATCCATAAAATCGTCAAACTTATAACATACTTGAAAACTTTACGTGTCAATGAAGGTGAACCTTTCACATTGGCACAAAACTTACCAAACTCATGGAAAAATATATTAGCTCGACATTGCTTGAAATTACATTCATTCATATGGTACCTTTTAAAAATCACAGAGATTGATCCATTGGTTATTGCCTATAAGTTGAACCTTGATAGCTTGGTTAAGCTAATTAAACATAAAAGAAGAAATCATGTGCTCGAGAGATAAAAAAAAATAATTGCCAAAGAAGTATGTAAGCTGCTACATGCTATTTTATTCAAGAAGCATAATATATGGACTGATTAGCGAATGTAGTGTTCATGAAAAAGTCAAATGTATTCTTTGATCTTGACAATATAAATTGAAAGGTTATAATATCAATTTTAAGCGTTGTTTTTGCAGATATTTAGATAAAATCTCATTAGGAGTTGACTAGACGTGATTAGAAGCAAAAAAACTCCAAGTATGAAAATCTACCTACGAAATTAGCAACCGCGAATTTCAAAGTGACGGTGAATTTCGAAAAAAGAGTTGTTGAAATTCAAAAGTTGTGACCGCGAATTTCAGTAACGACCGCAAATTTTGGTAGCTACCACGAATTTCAAAAACAACATCTACATGATTAGACAGACGATTTCACGGTGACAATCGCGTTTGAAAAGGAAAATAGTGATCGTGAATTTGAAGTAGCAACTGCAAATTTTAAGATATGTTAAAAAGATCCAACGACTAGTTTTTGAAGAGACCAATGGTTTCATGCCATATGGACTAGCCGTTAGACATAGTTTAAAATTAGCGATTGCAAACTCAGTCTTGACCGCAAATTTCATCAAATGAGCATTTAATTCAAGATATGCCTAGCACAACTTAGAGATTTAGGCATAGTTTCTTTGAAATGTTGCTTTAATGGTTATTGCCTATAAATACACCACCAAATGGACTTGAATGAAAGAGGAAAACCATTGATATGTGCCAAAACTCTTGCAAAGTTAATTCATAACTTTAATTCTTTATTTCTTTGTACATAGTTTGATGTGAGCTTTAAACACCTTGGGTTTTTGTTTAAGTTTGAGAGTGAGCCCTTGTATAGAAAACTCTTGTTTAGGTTTGAGAGTTAGCCTAGTTACAAAACTCTTATATAGGTTGAGTATGAGCCTTGGGAAAACACTTGTAAGGTTTGGTGTGAGCCTAAAACACTAGGTTGAGTGTGAGCCTTAGGAAAACACTTGTAAGGTTTGGAATGAGCCTAAACACTTAGTTGAGTGTGAGCTTATAAAACACTAGTGATTGAGTGAAACACCTAATTGGTGAATTGGAAAGTGGATGTAGGGTTGGTTAATACCCGAACTACTATAAAACTCTTGTGTTCATTCTTCTCCTACTATTTCTTGAATCTTTCATTTTTGTGAGCATCCTCCATAATCAAAAGTTAAAATTTACCACTAATTTAACCCCCCCCTTCTTGGTGCACTATGGCCAACAAAATGAAAAGTAGAGAATGTATGTTGACTTCCCAAATCTCAACATGACATGCTTGAAGGATAAACATTGTCTACCCAACATAGATCAGTTGGTGGACTTTATTGATAGGTATGAGCTCTACAATTTCATTGATGCATCCACAAGAAACCATCATATCCAAATGTTTGTATTGTATAAGGAAAAAACAAGCTTTGTCATGCATGAAGTCACTTTTTGTTACAAATTCATGCTTTTTTGCCTTAAGAATGCAGGGGCAACTTACTCGAGGCTCGTCAACCATATGTTTAAAAATAAGATTGGCAAGACGATCAAAGTATATATAGATGAGATGATAGTGAAAAGTCGCCAAGCTAAGATCATGTGAAGGACCTAAGGGAAGCTTTTATAATTTTTAACTAGTACATCATGAGGCTTAAACTAGAAAAATGTACTTCTGGGGTTTGAGCAAGCAAGTTCTTTGGATTTATGATTTCAAAAAGAGGAATACACCAAAGACGATTAATGAAGTTAAAAGGCTTAATGAAAGAATCACAACCTTAGGGAGATTTATTTCATCATCAGCTCGACATTGTCCCCCTTCTATAAAATGTTGAGAGATCTTAAAAGTACACTTAGGATGATGACTACCAAAAAGCTTTTAAAAAGCTGAAGCCATCCCTTGACTCACCTTTTTTGTTTGATCATCCTCAATAAAATGAATAACTCTTTATATGTTTAATAACTGCCAAAGAAATGGTGGCCTTAATATTAGTCAAAGAAAAAGGAGGAAAGTAGCAGCTTGTTTACTATGTCAGTAAGGTATTAAAAAGGGGCAAAGTTAAACTACCCATTGTTAGAAAATTGGCTTTTGCTCTAGTTAATTTGGCAATAAAGCTGCAATAGTACTTTCAAGGCCATATTATTATAGCTTATATGAATTAGCCTCTACATAAGATAGTATAAAAGTTAAGACCTTAAGGTGAATAGTTGAATGGATAATCCAACTTTGAGAGTTTGATATCATATTTAAGCCAAGGTAACCCATGAAAGCTTAAGTCTTAGTAGACTTTATAGCTGAGTTGATAGGGAGAAAGTAAAAACCAAAGCCAACACTTGAGAAGAAAAGTGGAAGCTACATGTAGATCAAGCCTCGAGTGCAAAAGGAGCAAAAGTAGGCATAATCTTAAGAGGCCCAAATAAAATCACCATTCAATATGCTGTTAAGTTAAAATTTTGAGTCACTAACAAAGCAACAGGATATAAGGCCCTTATTACTGGGTTATAGTTTATAAAAAGA
Source organism: Omphalea diandra (assembly GCA_949677035.1). Classification (NCBI taxonomy): domain Eukaryota; kingdom Viridiplantae; phylum Streptophyta; class Magnoliopsida; order Malpighiales; family Euphorbiaceae; genus Omphalea; species Omphalea diandra. Next base: position 22,754 of record CATIWR010027621.1, read on the forward strand.
GGTCTAAGCTAAAAATCTCTCTTTATATATTGATTCACGTTTGGTGGTTCAACAACTTCTCGATAAGTATACCATCAAAGACCTTAGCGTGCTCAAATATGTTAAGCATGCCAAGCATCTCTTGGCTAGCATAGGGATGAAGAGAGGAAGTTGAAAGATAGAATACATCTCTTGGGATGACAATGAGGATATGGATTGATTAACTAAGCTAGTTGCCTTCCTTTCAAGCTACCTTACCCAAGGGAGTTCTGATAGAAAACAGGAACAACCTAATATCCTTTTACTGATGCACATAACTATCATAGTAAAAAAAGATAACTAGATAAGTAACTTCATCAAATACTTGAAATATGGATAGCTTCCTACCAACCCCAAAGAGGCTCGAGCCATCATCAGTAAGGCTATAGACTGCTCAGAAGAGGATGGTGTCCTCTACAAGCGATCTTATAACCAACTGTGGCTTAAGTGTGTTTCCTTAAAAGATGAGAATTATATGCTTAGAGAGATTTATGAAGGCATTTGTAAGGCATACGAAGCAATTTGTACCTTAATTCGAAAAGTTGTTTTATTAGGTTATTTCTAGCCTTCCATGTTTAAAGATGCTAAAGAACTAGTGTAAAAATGTGATTCCTACTAACATAATCCATCGCCAACCAGCAGTCGATCAACATCTCATCGAATCGTTATAGCCTTTCTCTCAATAAGGAATATACATCCTTAGGTCCTTCCCATAAGTACCAAGTTAGAATAAGTTTGTATTAGCAGCCATAGATCACTTCTCTGAATGGCTTGAAGTTGAAGCTCTTACCACTATCACTTCAACAAAAATACTTGATTTCTTTAAAAATAACATAATCTATCAATTTGGTATCCTAAGAGTGTTGATTATAGATAATGAGAAGCAATTCTACAGTGATCAGTTTCACTCTTACTATATTGACCTGGCCATTAATCTTAGGTTCACCTATATAACTCATCCATAGAGAAATGGGATGACCAAGGTAACTAACAGAATAATCTTGTTGAAGGCTCAAGAAAAGGTTAGATGAGGCATATGGGGCTTGGACATATAAACTCAATCACATCCTATAGGCTTTTAGGACAATTCCAAGGGCATACAAACTACTACTTACTAATAAAGAGTAGCTTGATTTTATAATAGAAGGGATAAAAGCTAAGCCCTTAAAGAATAATACTTAGTCCTTAGAAAAGATGACATAGTCCGAGGAGAAGTAAGAGTTGGTAAGCTCAATGCTAACTATGAAGGCCCATATAGAGTACTAAAGGCAATAGGATCTGCAACATACAAACTAGAAACCATGAAGGGCAAACCTATACCTTGCACTTAGAATATGAAAGCACTTAAGAAGTACTTCATCTAGTAGCCTTAACTATTTTCTTTTATAATTAGGCTTGAGCCATACCTCAACCCTATCAAAATTTGATTTCAATAAATAAAGGGTTTTTACCCTCCTCTTCACAAAGTTGAAAGTTAACAAGTTTTCATTTACATTTTATTTAATAGGTAATGACAAAAGTATGTACCAAGCTAATAAGTTTTGTACATCACGAAAAGGGTCCCAACTATATTATATAAGACACAAAAGCATATATCAAGCTAATAAATCTCATACATCACGAAAAAGGTCCTAGCCCTATTATCTACAAAAGCATGTACTAAGCTAATCTATATCATACATCTTAAAAGGAGTCTTAACCTTGCCATCTAGATATTACAAAATCTATAGAGCCCATAGGCCTCATATATCCTAAAGGGAAATAAATGCTTTAGCTAGTATAATCACTTGTCACTTATATATTAACAATACCAGTTTGGTCTCTTAGATCCACATAATGTTGTAACTTAGTATCTTTTAAATTATCCAGCTTTTACATCTTTTAACAAGTTATCATTTTGAGAACTCAGTCCATACTAAGCTAATTGATTCATGACGTTAAAAAGACTAGCAATTTTGCTACTCATACTTATGAAAAAGAAAGGCACAAAAGAAAGGGCATGTTTCATTTCATTAAAGTAAAATTTTTATAAAATAAGGCTAGCTAAAGGTTACAAAAAAACCTATAAACTACTCACTTAGCTGGCCCTCTTTTTTCTCTCTATCCTCTCCTCCTTTCCCTCTTTTTCTTCTCCATCTTTCTCTCATTCTGGCTCAATTTCAATAGTAGAAGGAATGATGTCGCTAACGAAGAAGAAGTCTAGCCCAAGATGTGCCTTTGATAACTCACGCCGGATGGTAGCATTGTAGCGCAGACATGTCCTGACCTTTTCCTTATTAGCTGATAATCAAGCTTCCTCTTCTTTTTTATTCCAAGACTCTACCTCATTTTGAAGCTTAACATTCGTAGCAGACACCTCTTTTAATGTTGATACCCAAGCCTATAACTCAACAACCTTTACCTCTATATGACTCAAGGCCTCCTTAGTAAAAGTGAACAAGTTGGTCCCTTGTTCCACTTGCCTCAATGTATCTTTATGGTCATTGATAAGAGCATCTAAGTTATCCTAAGCCTAGATCACCTAGCCCTTTAACTCAAAAATATTCCTAGTCAAATTCTCAATAGCCTTGGACAGTTGGTTCAACACCACACTAGTTGCCACTGCTTGTACATAACAACATACTAAAGTCAGGGCCACTTAAAAATTATTCTATAATCCTTACGAAAAGACTCGAGAACTCATACCTTAAGGATGTGCATATTTACCTGAGAAACAACTATTTGTTTATTAATTGCCCGAAACGTTCCTCCTCCTTAAGCAACACACAAAGTTATGCCAACGTCTTGGTAACTATAGAATGAGTAAGTGTGACCTCATATTTGTTCTTTAAAAAGCCCCGAGGATCATGGTAGTAGTTTGAGTCTTTAGGAACTATGAATGACTCTTCATTCGAGTCAAATGCCATGACTTCTACGCGTGCCTTATTGGGGGAAGGCTTGTTTTCGCCCACTTGCTCAACTAGAAGAGAGATATCTATGACTGACTTAGTTGTGTCGTGAGGGAGCAAGTCGTCCACCACTACCTCCTAAGCATCTTGCTTTTGAAAAATTATTTTCTTCACCTAGACTCTCTTCTTTTTTTGCCACTTAAGTCACCTTTTATCGAGGCATCTCCTCTTGGATCGCTTTGAAGTCCATCTCTATAAAACAAAAAGAATATTAATATCATTAGTCAAAATGGTAATAGGTAATAAAATCTTTTACTAGTTAGCTCGACCATAAGGTAATGTCTGTTTAGCATCCTAGTTAGGTTAATAGGATCTTCCCCTCTGATCTTCTAAACTATTGCCTCCTCTTATTTAAAGACCTCGATGTCCATATATCACTCCTCATTTCCTTATCCACCTGGAGGGAAAAAGTGACATCTTCAGCATAAGTAATAATAAAATACTTGTGTTTTCATCCCTTAATGGATAGTTGCTAAAGAACTTTGTGCCTGTGTGAGAAGACATGCATTAGTAATCTTCTGCCAAGCAGCCTGACAATGACTAGATGTGTGTGAACATTCTAACAGTGAAAAGCAAACCCTTCTCTTCGGCTAATAGGTTCATCTCCACGAGCATATTGAGGGCATTGAGACTAAGTTAGGAAGAAGTCATGTTATAGGTGGTGAACACTTGCTATAGAGGAAGAGGCATTGGCAACCGAAAGTAAGTCTTTAGATCCCCTCCTTTTACAAATAAATTGCTTTGGCAATAACCCGGAGAATACCCTTATATTTGGCTCAGGCACGCTCAGTACAATGTCATCCAGGATTCTATATAAATTGGGAATTTTGAGATCTGATAAGGTCATCTCATTTGGAATCCCTATAACCCGAGGATTAGATCTTTAGACCTTCAATAGCTCTGACTGAGCAATTACCTCCACTAGTTCGACATTCTCTGCCCCTTCGTCCATAGCTTAACAATTAGGGCTAGTCTTATATCCACCCTTTAGATCATCCTTCTCTTTACCTACAGCTTTTAGTGATCCCTTATCAACACCCATTCCAATACTAAGATTTTTATGTTCTCTGTACCATAATTGTCATCATAAATCTCAAATAAAGTCAAATTTTCATTGGCTATAGAAGAAGAAACAACATTGATGATCTTTCCATTTTAGAAATTCACAAATGAAAACTTAAATCTAGAAATAAAAAACACCAAAAAAGAATTAAGCTTGACCTATTTTTCGATCAAGATTTAAATTTTAGTGATTCTTAATGGTTCCCTCAAGCAGTAAAAATTAGAAAGAAAGGGAAGAAGCATTAAACCTTAGTGGTCCTCAGTGATTCTCTAAAATAGTAAGAAATAAGAGACAAACAACATAAAAAGGGGTCCTGTTATGACGCTTCCCTTATTTATAAGCCTTAGTTAAAGTAATCTAACGATTATAGCTTATGATACCTTCAACACATAACACGTGTCATGACCAAATGATGGCACGTTTCAAGTTTCACTTTTAAAATTTAAAATTTCCTTTCAAATTATTATTAGCTTAGATGGGTTTAATAATTCTATTCAATATTGGCTCGATCACATTTGCTTGGATATGTTCCCTTAATAATCTAGATATGTCAAATAACTCGAACTAAGGAGACATGTGATATTACCCAAGGAAATAGGAACTTTAGGCCAACTACGTGGATATCTCGACTCAGCTTTGCAAACCATATCAAGATAGTAAGATTGGCTTGCTCCAAAACAAGGCCCATGACTCGACAATCGAACATGACTTGAACCTATGGATATTCAGCCCATAACTCATCCTACTTAGGAAGTAGTGAATCCTCATAAGGAAGTGATCCTTCATAAGAAAACAACATTCCTAAGTAGGAAAAAAATTCAAGCTCTACTCTAACAAGGAAACAAGTCATTTCTATATAAAGCACCTCATTAGGTATCTCTCATACTTTACAATCACCTACTTCATCTCTCCCATAGGTAACTGACTTAAGCATTAGAGTGAGCTTTTGGCAATTGACTGAACCCTCCTCTCACCATTGTTGTCTAACAGGAACCAAATCAAGAGCATCAAGCCAATCACATTGACCTAGAAGACCTAGTAGAATCAACTTTTAAGTATCACAGCATCAAAAAGATATTACCTAAAAAGAGAAAATAATTTTATTTTAAGAAATTAAAAAATATAATGAATCAAATATAAATGGCAACTATGAGAGTATGTTATATATTTAAAGACACTACACATGTCATGTAAATATTTTTTATTATTGCTTATGTGTCAAAGTATTAGAATTATAAATCTAATGATGTATCAAATAAAGAACTATACTTCACTAATCGTTTATATGTTAAATAATTACTTTGAAAAACATATAATTTTTAAAATTCACTTTGAAAAAAATTTACACATATAAACCTTATACAATCAATTAATATATATAATTAATTTTAATTTTAAATTTAATTTTAAGTACATATTTGTCATTTATTAACTAATTGTACTAATAATATAATATATTTAATAAGTATTAAAATAATATATTTTTAAAGATAATATAAAAATATTATTTTTGAAAGATAAATTGAAGAAAATAATATACTCTCTCTATTTTTGAGTAACTGATATTTTAGAAAAGATAATTTATTGCAATATAATTATTGTTCTAAACTATCAATGTAACATTAATTGATTTTTCATATAAAAACACACAACTACAAAAATTAATAGGATTTGAACTATATTTTATGATCTCTTTTGAAATTTAGATTTTGAAAGAATGTAAATAAAATTGAAATTAGAACATGCAATTTTGAATATGTTTGAAAAATTTGACATGACATACAATAAAAAATGATTCAATCTAACTCGCCAATTTGTCTAAATTGCCCTGATTTAAAATTATATAAATTTGGCCTTATTCAAATTATAAACAATTATTTAAAAAAATTTAAAATCAAAATCATATTTTTATTTAAAAATTTAAAATTATGAGTGACCATACTCAATCCAAAATTCAAAAAATAATTTGAATTTTTTTTATTATATTCACTTGATGATCCACCCATCTTATGATCTAAAATGACCTAATCCACTAGAATAAAGATATGTTTTTTTTTTATTATTATATTCACTTGATGATCCACCCATCTTATAATCTAAAATGGCCTAATCCGCTAGAATAATGATATGATCCAAAATTAATTAGATTCAAATTCATTCGATCGACTAATTTATCAGTTCTAATTGAAATGATTTTTTTTAAAAGACTATATTTTAAAATTTAAATTTTCATTTAAAAAATGATTAATGAGAAAATTAAAGAATTTTTTTTGATGATTATATCAATTTAAGATTTATTTTAGATAAAAAATTTATTAATTTATTTCAAATAGAATTTATCTTTTCTGTTTCTCGACTTTTATGACTAGAAATGGTAATAAATGGAACACCTATAAAAATAGTTATTACATATGCTTACTCGAAATCCATTGTATTCTAAATACCGATGGGTGATTCACATTACGTGATATATAGTATCGTCACACTTAAAAGGTATTTTTTTTTTCTTTTTTGGGTATGATTTATTTTAAAGGGAATTTGCGTGATAGATTATTTAATTTTGTTTTCTTTTTTTTTCACTTTCATGGCAAGAAATGGTCATAAATGGAATATCTATAAAAATTATTCTACGTATGTATACCCTAATTTCATTTTATTATGAATTTTGATGATGCACCTTATATCATCTACAGTATAATCAAGTTTAAGAGCGTATTGAGATTTTTTTTCTTAAATTTAAAACATAATTTTAATATTTATTATTAATATTCTATATTTGATTTTATTAAATTTCACACTTATTTCATTTTTTCTGTATAACAGTAATTAAAACAATTAAATAAGACCCGATGATAATAGTGCCACATTTGATATTTATTTTTGAGATACATAATTTTGATATTAATTATTAAATTTTATATATTATATCCATTTAAATTCTGTATTCATTTGTTTATTTTATGTAATTTTAAAAATTTTAAAACATTATTCAAATGTAACATAAAAAGTGACACGCTTATTCATACCATCTCTGAAGGGACTAATCATTTTTCGTTTATTATTCTATTAAATAGTATTCATGTTAAAATTCATATTAAGATTCCTTGCTCACTCCTACTTATATCAATCTAAAATTCGATCAGTAATAGCAAGATTAGATCCTTGTCCTATAGTTGTTTCTTTTGGTGTTTCTATATCTAATATAGTTAATAAAAGAAAGAAAAAAAATATTTTTCATTTTGAGAGGATGTGGATCGAGCATGAAGGTTGTGAGGAGATAGTTAGAAAATGGCTGGAGCCTAGTCAAAATGGGTATACTATTGATGATCGGATTTGTAACTGTGGTACAGTGCTTAAGGACTGGGATGGAGAGGTTTTTGGACATGTTACTTGGAATCTTAACAACTTATGCCAATGGTTAGGTGTGTTGCTGAAGGAGGTTCAGAATGAGACTACTCTACATGACTATAGAAGAGTGGAGATGGAGATTGATCGTTTACTTAAGCTGAAGGGATGTGGATTCAGCATTCAAGGGTGCAATGATTGAAGGAGGGAGACCAGAATACTATGTTTTTCCATTCCAAGGAAAAAGAATCTTATTAGTAGAATTTGAGATGACGACGGGCAGTGGTATGAGACAGATGAAGAGGTAGCGAGGGTTATGACTGCTTACTTTAAAAAGATCTTTAAATTTGTACCACCGGTAAATGTGAATAAGGTCATGGAGACTCTCTTTGTGGGAGACTGTAAAGATGGATGACTTTCTACTAAAGCCCTACACTGCTGGGGAGGTTTATCGGGAGTTGAAGGAGATGCACCCGTCCAAAGCACCTAGACCCGATGGTATGCCCTCGTTTTTATAAAAAATTATGGCACATTGTTCATAATGATGAGACTAATGGAGTGCTTAATATTTTAAATCAGGGTCATGATCCATCCTTTTTAAATCATACTTTCATAGTGCTTATACCAAAGGTTCGCTCCCCTGAATTTGTTAAAGATTACCTGCCTATTAGTTTATGCAATGTTTTGTTTTGTATCATCACAAAAACGATAACTAATAGACTCGAGACCATCCTTCTAGCGTTGTTTATCGTTTTCAGAGTGCTTTTTTGCCTGGGCGTTCAAAAACTGATAATGCACTCGTTGCTTTTGAACTCTTCCACCACATGCATATTAAGAGGCATATAAAAGTAGGAAATATGGCTTTAAAACTTGACATGAGCAAAGCATATGACAGAGTATAGTGACAATTTTTATATTCCATTTTATTAAAAATGGATTTTGCTTCGCGTTGGGTTGAGCTAATTATGCGTTGTGTTATTACAATTTCCTATTCTTTGTTGCTTAATGGTAGGCCGCAGGAAAGGTTTTGCCTAGAATAGGGTCTTCAACAAGGAGATCCATTATCTTCATATTTAATCCTGTTATGTGCTGAAGGTTTATCATCATTCATTATGAATGCTGAGGAAAATGGGGAATTCCATGGTATTAAGATAGTTAGGAGTGCCCCGCCAATCTCAAATTTATTTTTTTCCAGATGATAGTATACTTTTTACTCGAGCAACGATTAGAGAAGGAAAAAAAAAAAAAAAAAAAAAGCAAATTCTTAAGCTGTACGAGGAAGCAACAGGTCAGATGATAAACTTGAAAAATCAGCGCTTTCTGCAAGCTGTGATGTACCACAAGGGACTTTATTAAGATTCACAATCGATTGGGGGTGAAGGCAGTAGAGGAGCATACAAAGCACCTAGGTCTTCCTACTCTCATTGGCAGATCAAGAAAAGAAGTTTTCAAGATTGTTGTTGACTGAGTGAATCGAAAATTGAAAGCGTGAAAAGAGAGATCTTTATCATAAGCAGGGAAGGAGGTTTTGATGATAACAGTGGTTCAAGCCATTCCCATTTAAACCATGGGCCATTTCCTATTACCAGTCTTTATCTATAAAGATATTGAGAGGGCAATAACGAGATTTTGGTGGGGTTGTGAAGATGGCTAGTGTAAAACTCACTGGGTTAATTGGGCGTGTATGACAATGGGGAAGAGAATAGGCGTCTAAGCTTTCGTGACTCACAGTGCTTCAACATTGCCATGCTAGCTAAACAATGCTTGAGGTTACTAATCGAAACCAATTCCATGGCGGCACAACTGTTTAAGGCCAAGTATTACCCATAGAGGAATTTCTCTCCTCTAAGTTGGGTGCTCAACCTAGTTATGTTCGGAGAAGTTTAATGAAGGATCGATTTTTGGTTGAGGATAGGTTGGGATGGCAAATGGGTAATGGGCAATTGGTGAATATTTGGTATCATAGGTGGGTATATTTGTCAAAGGGTGAGGTGTTAGCTACAAGAACCCCAATACAACCTGGTGTGACGAAGGTGAATGAATTAATAAATCCACAGGTAAGGGAGTGGAAGTTTGTCTTGTTAGAATTTAATTCAGGATCTAGTACACAAATTTAGAATATCGAATCTAACAATTAAACGGAAACAAATTACGTACCTATCTCCGCGTTGAATTTCAAATTATTTTGAGCCATAATTACTAACGCTGAAATTAAACCACTTTAATAATATGTCAGAACAGTTGAAAATGGAAGCTAGGTATTTCTCTTATTGATCTTCTCAAAGACAGTTACAATAAACATAACAACTAGGATTTTTCGTTATGAAAACAGGAGAGGGGACCTAGCCTATTTATAATAAATTTTAACAGGCCCACCCATCACAGGTCCATGTTAAAATAGGCATGCACTAACCGTCTTCTATATCGGCCCACAAAAGGTGTCACAAGCCCATAACTCAATTGATCACATTTTAATTGGGCTTACTCACAATCAATAAATTATGTTATTCAGTCCATTTTATAAATAATTAAAATAGACTCATAATTAATAT